>JBCEWC010020742.1:0-10780 GCA_038996855.1 Solanum aculeatissimum
TTCAATATGATGGGGACCGAGTTGAAGTTCTCTACTGCAAATCACCCACAAACGGATGGGCAGACGGAGAGGATAAACCACCTGTTGGAGAAATACTTAAGGCATTTTATGACAGCAAGTCAAAGGAATTGGGAAGATTTACTTGATACAGCCCAGTTTTGCTACAACTTGCACAAATCTTTAGCAACGGAGATGAGTCCATTCAAAATTGTCTTAGGCAGCCAGCCTATGACTCCACTAGACATTGCCAAGACGAAGAGCCAAGGGTTGTGTCCAGCAGCATACAGGGTTGCAAGGGAAAGACTTGAAATTATTTCTGAGGCATAAGACAGCTTGCAGAAAGCTCAGTGGAGCATGAAGAAGTATGCACTACAACCATGATTGATGCCTTATTATCAACCTTAGGAAAACCAGAAATGAAATCCATGTATACCGACAACCATGGCCTTTCAGGAATAGGCAGGGGCTGCAACAATCCTGCCTCCTTCTTACGTTCAGTCTTATCCACTTGACAAACATGACAAGTCTTCACGTAAGCTTCAATGTCATCTTCCATCTTAGTCTAAAAATACACTCGGGACAGCAAAGCCATCATCCTTTCCACACCTGGATAACCAACCCAAGTAGTGTCATGCGCCTCTTTCATCAAGTCTCTACGCAGTCCACCACCATTCGGCACCACGATTCTTTCCCCTTTAAAATGGAGCAGATCGTCCTCGATCCAGTACCTTCTCAACGACCCGTCTTCAATTTGACCCATTCATTTGACATAGAGTGGATCGTTCAATGCACACAACTTGAACCTGTCAAAGAAATCAGTCTCAAGTTTTGAAATTGAATATACTGCAGCAAAAACCTCTTTTCTGCTTAGTGCATCTGCCACTTGATTATGTCTTCTTGGCTTATGCTCCCACACGAAGTCATACTCTGCCAGAAATTCTTGCCAGCGAGCCTGTTTTGGACTTAAATTTTTCTGAGTTTTGAAAAATGTATTAGCCATATGGTCAGTCTGCACCATAAAGCGAGTTCCCAGCAAATACACACGCCAAGTCTGCAAGCAGTGCACCACAGCAACCATTTCTTTCTCATGAGTAGAGTATCTCTTCTCAGCATCATTCAACGTCCTACTTTCAAAGGCCACAGGATGGCCTTCCTGCACCAGCACGCCCTCAATCGCCTTGTACGACACGTCAGTATGCACCTCAAAAGGTAGCTCAAAATCAGGCAGCCTTAATACTGGTTCTGATGCTATTGCTTCCTTCAAGTTCTGAAAATCTTCCCCACATCGAACCGACCATACCCACTTGACATCTTTCTTCAACAAATCCGTCAAACCTGCTGTCCGTTTTGAATAATTAGCAATGAATTTCTGATAGTAATTGGCCAGCCCTAAGAACAACCTCAAATCCTTCACACTTGAAGGTACAGACCAGTCAACAATGGCCTGCACTTTCTTAGGATCCATTTGAACCTGCTGTTGGCTAACCAAATGCCCAAGAAACTTTATCTCTCTGTGAGCAAACTCACACTTCTCCATTTTGACATAGAGAGTGAAGTCCCTCAACTTAGACAATACCATACTCAGATGTTATACATGCTCATCCAATGTCCGACTATAGATAACAATATCATCTAAGTAAATGACAACAAAGTCATCTAAGTACTCAAACAACAAATTATTCATCAAATTGCAAAAAGTAGCCGGAGCATTTGTCAAACCGAAAGGCATTATAAGAAACTCATATGAACCATACCTAGTAACACAGGTAGTCTTTGACTCATCACCTTGTTCTATCCGTACCTGCCAATAACCCGACCATAGATCCAGCTTTGTGAACCAGGATGCCTTGCTCAACCTGTCCATCAAATCCTGCACCAAAGGAACTGGATATTTGTTCTTCACAGTTACCTAGTTCAAACCCCGGTAATCCACACACATCCTTAGCGACCTATCCTGTTTCTTTTGGAATAAAACAGGTGCACCATAGGGAGCTTTTAAAGGCTGAATCAGACCAGCGTCAAGCAATTCATTTAATTGTTTCCTCAGCTCAGCCAACTCTTTAGGAGCCATCTGATAAGGAGCTTGTGCAGGCAGCATCGAACCTGGCAGAAACTCTATCTTATGATCAATATCCCTCCTTGGTGGTAATTTTCTTGGCAACTCAAGCGGCATCACATCAGCAAATTGTTTCAGCACCTCTACCACACAATCAGGCACTTCCACCTTCACATCAGGCTTCAATTCGACTAAGGCAGCAAGGAAGGTCTCATTACCCTTCATTAGACCTTTGTCAACAAAAATAGCAGACAACATAGGATTCTTGTACTTAGCAACTTTCTCGGCTTCTCCATAAGGATGAACAGCCTTCACAAAACTTGTATTGGTCTCGTTCATAATCATCACACCATCCAAGTGAGGAAAAGGAACAAACTTGTACTTCCTCAAGAAGTCAATTCCAAGTATGATCTCAAAGTCTCCAAGTGGCATAACCATCAAATTATGTTTTCCCATCCAACAACCAGTCAACATAGATACATCATAGGTCATGCCTGCAATAGCTTGTGCCTTTGAACTTACGGTCTGAACATAGGAAGGACTTTTCTTCAATTTCAGTCCTATTTTCGCAGCAATTTTGACATCCACAAACGTGTGAGTAGCTCCAGTATCAACCATTGCCACCGTCCGTTTTCCATCCACTTTCATTTCAATGTGAATCAGCGTAGCATGAGGATTTCCAACCTTGGACGTTTCCCCAAAAGCATTGATAAAACTGATCTGATTTAGAGACAATCCCAACAGATTTGCAAGTGCAGCAACTACACCTTCTTCATCTTCACTCGAATTCACATTTCTAGCAAGCAATGCATTCACCCTCTCACGATTTGGGAAATTCTCGGCCAAATGCGGACCACCACAAGTCCAACAGCCCTTATCATTGCTCTTGTTCTTGTTATTATGTCCCTCCTTCATTGGCATCTTTCCCTTGTCAGCATTCTCTCTTCGGTTTTCCTTCCTCACTTCCCTTCTCTTCTCAAACTTTTTCTTAGTTTTCGAAGTAGAGGAGTCTTCAGAAGTAGGCCAAATTGAGAAAAATCGACTAAGGAATCTGCCGCAGCAATGGCAGTGGGCAGATCCTTAACATTCTGCCTCCTCAACTCGTTTTGGGCCCAACCTTGCATGCCTGAAATGAAGTTATGCAGCTTTTCTTCATCCGACATATTCTGGATGTCCAGCATCAAGGATGAAAATTCCTTTATATACTCACGAATTGTCCCACCCTGCCTTAGCCTTTTCAACCAGTCTCTAGCAATCTATGAGGCATTGCTAGGAAGGAACTGGTCTCTCATTTCCTTCTTCAACTTGTAGCACGTATCAATTTTGGGCCTGTTAGCACTTTCGTCATCTGCACTTCGAGTCCTCCACCACAGTTTTGCATCACCCGCCAAATACATCGTGGTGATGTTTAACTTGTCATTCTCAGGTACCCGTGCAGTCATAAAGTATTGCTCTATGTCCCAAAGGAAATTTTCAAGTTCCTTGGCACTTTTTGCACCACCAAAAGGCTTCGGGTCTGGGATCTTCACTTTAGAGTGTTCTTCACGACTTGGCCTAGACGCAGCTACGGCCAGACATAAGACTGCAATTTTTGAACGACGTTCTACATTCTCCTTCGTCAGTCCCTCCAATTGCAGTATTACTCCCTCATGGAAATTATACATTTCACCCATGTGTTTGTCTATATCAGAACGATATGGACTTGTAACTGACCAGAATTTCTCAAATTTGATCTTGATACCCATAATCTGAGTCAGCAAATCAACCAGATTTGGATCTCCCCAGCATTCATCTGTCATGACGATGAATGCCTCGATTCTTTGGATATGTTCACGCAGTTCCACGTTTGTCACCATCTTCGTACAGCCGTGCTCTGATACCAATTGACACAGGGGTAATTTTTTTTCTCGACACTTCTGGTTGGCAGTCTGCAACACTTACAAACTTCAGCCATAACACACAGCACCACATAGTCTAACACTTAGACAGATTAACGTTTTAGGCAGCAGAACTTAAAGAACACTTAGAACAATTACAGGAACGCTTTCCAACCTTTATTAATAATATTCAACAAAGGACAAGACCTCAAAAATTCATCTAAGGCACAGAACACTCTTTGTTTTGCCTTAGACGAATTTCAGTCCCAAAAATAGACTGCACATGGCAGTTACAAAAGGATAAGGCAGTTACAAGCTGCACATGTGCCAAGCACATGGCTTCCCACTAACTCAAATCAGAACATAACTAATTTTACAACAGCTATATTCCAACAGCTATCTCCTAAATTTGAATTTAAACTAAGTCAGGTATGTGCCACACACATACACCCTGCCTTAGATGAATTTACAATAGACTTTACACTTAGAATATTTATGTTGCCTTCTAACACTTAGTTTTATTTCTGACTTGTTTCCAGCACTATTCCCACACATTGATCAGCCTTGTCTTGCCATCGTAAAGTCCCACAACCTTGCCTTGTCAAGCCAACACACTTGCCCAGCCTTGCCAAGCCTTCGTCTTGTCAAGCAACACGTTGCCTTGCCTTCCCTTGCCTTGTCTTCACCTTGCCTTGTGCCCAAGTCTGCTTAGCCATCACTCCAGCATCCTTGGTCTTTGCATCCAAGCTCCTTGCCAACACTCAAGTAGCTTGAACACCTTGCCGTACTACCAACACTTAGCCGCACAGCAACACTACATTGTTTGCCCACATACATTCCAAGGCCAATGTAGAAGTCCTTGTCATGCCCGTGCCATATCGCTCAAGTAGACCGGGGGTCTAACACTTGGCCATTCTCATCAAGGGCTTTATAGCAGATCTCCACCAGGGCTTTGTCAATAATCTTATGGTTAGGGACACATCTCAAACACTTAGTGAAATTGTCCCATG
This sequence comes from Solanum aculeatissimum, assembly GCA_038996855.1. Lineage (NCBI taxonomy): Eukaryota > Viridiplantae > Streptophyta > Magnoliopsida > Solanales > Solanaceae > Solanum > Solanum aculeatissimum. The sequence goes on from JBCEWC010020742.1 coordinate 4,944, forward strand.
TAGTACCTATATAATCACCAGGTATTTGCTCAAAGTTGTTAATCTCTGACTTCAGCTTCAGCTTTTTCGAGATCGAGAAGAACTTTTCCAAAGGCCTTCTGCAATTCTGCCTAGCTAGTGATCGAACTTTGTAGGAGCTCAAATAACCATATAATTGCATTGCTAGTAAGAGAGTGGGAAAACACGGAGCCTAATGGCATCCATGGACAGAGTTAGATTTTCCATCATACTCTTACAGACAAACACAATGTTGTGTAGATGGTTATGTGGATCTTCTGATGGTAGGCCCGCGAACAACCCATGATTTTACAGTATTTGTAATATCCCACTTGACACGATGAACTTAGTGTCATCTGGCAGTGGAGGTAACACAATAGCTCCCGTGAAATTCATTGCCATAGGGTCAAGATGATATTAGTTCCATTGATTTGTTGTGGCTTGCAGATCTTGTGGTTGTGGATTTAGCAGAGGTGGGTTGTCATCGTTTTGATTGAGTGTTGCAGTCACCGCATCACCAACAGCATTATTTGCATTATCTTGGGCCATTCTCCTTAGTTTCTTTGGATCTCTGGGTCAAATGGAGTCAAGGGATTTCTTCGGCTCCGAGTGTTGTGCATACACTACACCTACACGCTGAAATTAAACAAAAATAACAAGAAACGTAAAATTAGGAAAATAAAGATTAATCCCTAAATTATTTGAACTAAATAAGTCTAGCTATAATACCCGGCAACGGTGCCAAAATACTTGTTATCACCCAAGCCACACCTCTTTCTTTAGGTAAAGCGGTCGTTGTCAAGTAAATAACCTAAGGAAGGTTGGGGTCGATCCCTCAGGGAATATGGTAGACTCCAAAATAGTTCAATTGTAAAGTGGGGTGATTAACCTACTTATCTCCCAAGAAAAATGGGGGGTTTTGCAAATTAAAACTAACAACGAAAACTAAACTAATACAAGTGATGTGTAACCAGTAGAAGAGCTAACTAGGGTGATATGGTCCCCAAGATTCCCTAACTCGGTATTATCGGATAATTGCAATCCTTTCCACTGTGTAGATATACGACAGTAAGTTAAGTTTACCTAAACCTTTGATCTAGCGTGCAGGTAAATTTCATCATGGAACTTGATTTATCCCCGCAATGTGACATTACTAAGTCTTACCTTTTTATCCCAGTATAACCTCCCCTTGATCCAGTTTGGTTGATTAGACGAGAACATCTCCTTGATCCGTCAAATAACACTAGGCGGGTTCTAACGTAATACTACCTCCATCCCATATTATATGGGCATCTTTCTATAAATATTTGTCCCATATTATATGGGAACTTACTAAATTAGGATAAGATTAATTATTTTTTTCCATTTTACCCCCACCATTAATTAGTGTATTAATAATTTTTTCTAACTTAATTTAATGTACAATGATATAAATAAAGGGTAAAATGGTAAAATTTACTAGTACATTAATGATTTCTTAATAACCGTATAAAATGGAAAGTGCTCATATAATATGGGACAGAGGAAGTAGTTAAAGTGAAAAGGAATAACTAATACATCCATACACATCTTCCAAGAATTACAAAATATTCAATTTTACCTCGTCAGTTCTTCATGGTTCCACAACCCTAGTTGTGGATTTAGCTACCCATGATCAGTGTAGATGCAAGAATTATGAAGTAGAATAACATAATTTAGCACTTACACAAAGAAATTGATGAACAAGAAATCCAAATCTTTAAATAGAAATCAAAATATGAATCAAGAACACCAAAAGTTATTTTTCTCTCTCTAAAACTACTAAAAACTATGAACTAGTCCGAAATGAAAAATAATCTAAAATCTATTTATGATGTCTAAAATACAAAATCAAAACGGAATAGGAAAACTGTGTTGGCACACTCCACAGGCAGGTACATTACTCGTATTCCAATCCACAGCTCATGTGTCAGGGTTTCGTGGTCTTAAACTTGGATCTGGAGATATCTTCTACGAGATCTTTCCATGGGTCGTGTAACATTCTATGACCCGTGAAGGGTTTTGTCTAATGAAATTTTATAACTTCTCCACTTTTTGATCCTCAAGGCACGACCGGAGTCTATGAATCATGAATTGATCTACGACTCGTCTGCATGCTCGTAGAGTCACATTCAAAAAATTTACCCTTCATTGAAAATAACTATGACACCCCATCTACGGCTCGTGAACTATTCCACGACCCGTGAAGGGTTCCGTGGTTCACCAAAAACTGTTGCTTCATGTCACGACCCAAGAGTAGGGCGTAGACATGACATGACGAAAGAGAACCTGAGAGTCCTCGATCAAGCCATCCAAGCATCATTGCACACATCATTGGTTTATAATAACAAGTAGCACGTAAATCTAAGGGATTCTGGGGCTTTGGACTCAAGATATGGGGACATCACCGGGAATGGGACAAGCATGAATCACACAACACATAGCAATTACGTTCTAAGGGGCGGGTAAGTATGACTCAAGCTATGGGGGCAAGCAGGGGGTAAGGACTTTCCACATAAGCACATTCTCATCCATCAACATAATAACATAAGCAAAAGCATAACCGAAGCGTAAATACTCATAACAAAGCATAGATAGTCATAACATCTCAAATAAACACATAGTACGGCGTATAATAGAATCTGATAAGTCCAACAATACCTCTATATAGAATAATACGGGGCCTCGACATAATCTAGGCTCACCCTCAAGTCACAAGATAGATAAAAAAATGTAACAAAACATAAGATAGAGGGAGGTGGGTATTGCCCTTGGAGTATAGGGCTCACCACTAACAACAAGTCAACGATCTCAACTAAGCGTCCAATGGTGGATGAATGTCGTCTCCGGTCCCTACATGGTTAGATCATGTAGACAAAGAGTATGGGTTAGCACATATAATGCACTAAGTATGCGAGCATGCCATGCACATGAACATGAACCTACAACAAGGGTAGATGACAAGGGCACATATACGTATAGAAAGAACGTATATAATCAAGGGAAAATATTATATCAATATGCCATGAGCTGCCATGATGCATGAATGCAAACCTACATATTCATAGTGAGAATGTGACCTCAACCAACAACAAGAGAAACCAAGCGAGCTACTAATTGAAATTGGACTACTTGCTAGGTAGATCCCAAGCCACCCTAAATAGGAGGTACAAAACAAGTCATCCCACCATGGGAGAAATCCCATGTTGGCACATGGTTTGATGAAAAAGAGTATGGACCCTTAGAGATAGTCCACCCCAACTCCAATCCCTCGGTGCTAAGTCTTATCCCACGGGAATATATATACATATACAAGCTTTCAAACGGAGGTTCAATACTTCAAGTCAAAGCAATGCAAAGTTGGCTAAAAAGTCAAATCGTAATTCAAATCTTTCCATAATTAGGCTAAAAAGCCAAACAAGAGTTTCAATAGTCATATCCGAAGACCAATGCATAGGAGTAGCTCATGCTAACATAACAAAATGATATAAAACACCCAAGATGCTCATAGATTCATATCAAGACAAGATGTGATCACATTCTAGTCAATTCTCATATCTTACCAAGACCAAGTCAAGTCAAGAGGGTCAAGCCCTTATCAAGAGTTTCATCAAGTCAAGTCTTTCATGCTCATGAATGCAATGCATGAATGATCAATAAATAGCATGGGCACTTGATACCAACATTTAAATCATCATAATAAAAATAGATTCATACTCAAAACATAATGAAATCACCAATTAAAAGCATAATTCATACTACCCATGCTTGAATTGAAGAACAAAGGGGGACATGTATTTTTAAATCTTCAGAAAATCAATGGAATTCAACAATTAAGGGCTTAATTCACTTTGAAATTAACATTTAAATAAAGCCCACAACTCAATTGAATTAAATCATTCATAATCTAAAAGATCTAATTTCAAAGTAAGGGAAATTCATCAAAATTGAAGAAGAAAAGTTTTGTGTCTTCATAGTTGAAAGGAGAACCATGAATCAATCTCACATACCTTGATTAATCAAGAAGAACAGGAAGAATTCAGCTTTCCCTTGATTCCCAAGCTAGCCTTCAATGGAACTTTGAGAGCAACTTGAGAGAAATTGAGAGGATTTGAATTGAATGAGAGTGAATAGGGCTAAATCAAGAGTTTAGGAGAATTTAAAAATGCTAAAACGACCTTAGGATTAGTTAAAAAATTACAATTAAACCATTAATGAAACGAGGAAGAAAACTAGAATTGTCACTGAAAAAGTGCACTACACAGACCGTGTAGTGACTCACGGTCCGTGAGTCCTACCGTGAGGCCTCACTTTAATGACGAGATTCACTCTAGCAACGAATAGGAAAATTTGAAACGTCATCCACACGGTCAACTACACGGACCGTGAGGAGCCATACGATTCGTGAGTCCCTTCCGTGAGGCCACACTTGGAACCAACTTCCCCACGAACATTCCATACTTAGAAAAATTCTCTTCTCGCAACCACACGGCCAAGCACAAGAGCCATGAGGCTTCACACAGACCGTGAGGCTTCACACAGACCGTGAGGTGGTCCGTGGAGCCTCCCTTGGCTCAGAGCTTTGGCTCAGAGCCTTGGCTCAAAACCTTGGCTGCTTACTGGAACATCACACGGACCCGTTCACAGGTCTTGAGCCTTCACATGGCCCGTGAACCCCACCTTCAAGACGACGCTAATTCTGGAACGTTAATCTTATACATAGAATCGATTCGTAGGCCAAGGCCATCCCAAAACACTTTACCACGCCTCGTGAGAGGTCACACGACCTGCCTCATGGACCATGAGGCCACACACGGCCTGTGGTCCTGCCGTGAGGCAGTGCCTTAGCCAAAAACCCTCTTCCCTTTTCCAGAATACAATCCTGTTAAGGAAGTCTCACCGTAAAGGACATAACTTCCACATCCGAACTCCGAAGTAAACGAAACTAAGTGTGTTGGGAAGATAACTCAAAGAGCTTCGATTTGATAGGTTGTGGCCCACACAGTTCATCCCGTACCAAGATATATGACCATTTAAAGTCAATACTTCCACAAGACGTCAAGCAAAACTTAACCAATGCGATTTCTTCCAAGACGGTCATGCAAGAGAGACTCGGGAAACTCAAAAGCTAATCAAGATAGACTCAAATCAATCCTCAAACAACATCACAAGGTTCAGGAATTTCCGGGTCATTACACTTCAGCATACTTAGCCCAAAAACTTGCCAACACTGAAATTCCGCAAAACAAACACAAAAACACATCAAACTACTAACATCACTCTGAGAACATACAAAATTCTAAGTTTTAAGCATCAAAAGTGCTGCATTTTGGCAGCACATCAATCACTGAAATAAATTTACTATCTACTCTTGAACTTGAGAGGGGAATAGAGAGATAGAACAGGGAATACAAGGAGCATGATCTTTTCTTGCATGCCAATTGAATTGAATTGTATTGTGGGTAGGGATATAACTAGAACAGTACTTGGTTACTAGATGAAAACTTAATGCTCACCAGTTGATTCTATCTATCCTGGCTCAATGATATAGTTAGATGGTCAACTAGGGTAGTAGGTTAGAGGTCAAAAAATCATAATCATAATATCAACCCTATAAATCAATAATTTGATAACAATCGAAACTTCATTAACTAGATGTTACCTGTGAATTTTTAACATGTTGCAGCCCTGTTCGTAATTATTACGCCTAGAGGTGGCAATTTCAATCCATATAAGGTAAAATGAATCCATTTAACCCATATTTACTTTAATGGATCACTCATATTTTCAAAATGGGTAAATATGGATTGATCTATATTAAG
>JBCEWC010020743.1:0-10779 GCA_038996855.1 Solanum aculeatissimum
CTATGATGGCTTGATCGAGAGCCTTCGGGTTCTCCTTCGCCATGTCACATCTAGACCCCCTAATCGGGTCGTGACAATTCGCTTCAAGGTAGAATTGAATAGAGAGATCTCTTCTAAGATGACAATTCACAAGTTTTCTAGTTTGAATGACATCTTTGAAGCGGTTGATGAGGTAGAGAGGGAACTCAAGGAGAAAAAGTTTAATAAGTACAAAGGTATGTCATCTTCCAATTCTTAGAGTAAGAACAAGGAAAAAGCTCAAATGTCTTCGGGATGGAACAAAGGCAAGGATTTTAAAAAGCCATATAAGAAGAAAGTCATTGAATGCAATGCTCCAAACTATCCACCGAGAGAAGGAGGTAATAAAGACTTGATCAAGTACCCTAAAGGCATTCAATTTCATTAATTTAAAAGATGGGATCACATGATGAGGGATTGTCCTAATCAGTTGAATGTCCTAGCCCAAGGAGGAGAGTCATACCTTGGCGAAGAAATGGATTAAGAAAAAGGTTGTGAAGATGAACCACAAGATAAAAGTGAGTTTGAAAATAATAAAGGTGAGGAACAAGTTTCATGTGAAGGGAGAGATATATCCTTTCCTAATGGGTTGATGAGAAAGAATCCAATTGAAGATACTTGTCCTCAAGAAGGAGAGTTCACCGTACCAATGTATATGGTGAGGCGAGCTATGATTAGTAAGGCCATGGATGATCCTAGTCAAAGAGAAAAAATCTTCCATTCCAAGTGCCTCATCAAAGGTAATATATGCTCCTTGATCATTGTTAGTGGAAGTTCTGCCAATGTTTCTAGCACCACATTAGTGGAATTCTTAAAACTCCCTACCACTTAGCGTGCTACACCTTACCAACTTTAATGGTTGAGTGAGTGTGGAGAATGGAGAGTGCAACGACAAGAGTTGATCAAATTTCAAATTGGGAAGTACCAAGATGAGATCTTATGTGATGTGGTCCCAATGCAAGCTTACCATGTGCTACTCGAAAGACCATGGAAATATGACCGTGCAACCAAGCATGATAGTAGATCCAACAAGTATTCACTTGTGTTGGATGGTCATAAGTATGTCCTTCATCCTATGTCACCCTCTCAAGTCAATGAAGTGTATCAAAAGATGAGTGAATTGAGAGAGAAAAAGAAGAGTGAAGAAGAACATGTTGAAATTGAGGATGAAGAGGTGGAGGAAAAGAGAAAAGTGAGGGGAAAATCTAAGGTGATGTTGGCTAGTTACAAGGAGATAAGAGTGGAAGTTAAAGTTAAAATATCATTGATCCTTATCACACGGAGGGATCATGTGCTACATACTAACCAATCTTTTTCTTCTCTCCCCATTATATTTCTTTTCTTTTACAGGAATTTGATGATGTCTTCCCAAAGAAACTTCCTAGTAGATTCCTCCACTTTGAGGTATTGAGCATGAAATTGACTTTGTGCTGGGATGTCAATTTCCCAACAAACCTGCTTATTAAAGCAACTCGGAGGACACCAAAGAGCTTTAAAGGCAAGTTGAGAAACTCCTCAACAAAGGTTATGTAAGAGAGAGCATGAGTCCATGTGTCATTCCTATTATCTTGGTTCCAAAGAAGGATAGAACATGGCACATGTGTGTGGATTGTCGAGCCATCAACAAAAACAATGATGATAAAGTATCATCATCCTATTCCTAGGTTAGATGATATGATCGATGAGCTCAATGGTTCTTGTGTGTTTTCAAAGATTGATCTTAGGAGTGGTTATCATCAAATACGGATGTACCCCGGTGATGAATGGAAAATCGCATTCATGACCAAGTTTGGTCTATACGAATGGTTTGTGATACCTTTTGGTCTCACTAATGCTCCCAGTTCTTTTATGTGACTCACTTGGCGGTTCCTAAGTTTGAGCTACTCTTATGATTGCTACTTATGATTCTTAGTTATGTTATTAAAGATTCTTTGGGATGACTTAGCACCGAATATGACATTGAGGTCGGTTTCGTTAAGGAAACCTTAGAAGTATTATCGCATTAACAATGTGCCACCATAGGAGCCCTTGTAGGCTAGGCTAGTGGATCCACCTAGGATATTTATGTTATTATGATGTATGCTAAGTTGATGGAGTTTCACTCAACAAGTGGTCTCCCCATGCAAACGTAGGGGGTTTATGTTGGATTCTATATAGTAGCTCATATGGTCTTATATGTTAGTTAAGGTCTTCTCTCACAAGTATATGATTCTACGATGTGATCTTACTATTATGTTTTCTCATGTGTTAACTCTCATTAATAGCAAGCCATGTCCTCTCTTCTTGCATGAGTTTTCATTGATCGTATTATTATGTATATGTTATTTTTATGAATGATGGCATTACAATTTCATGCACTGCATTGTATCTCACATACTTAGTGCATTCCAAAAGTACTAATGCATATTTTACCTACATGATTTAACCATGTAGGGATAGGTACTCCTACAAGGGTCGTGGCTAGAATTCAGCATTCAAGACTAGCTTTGTTATTCGTGGTGAGCCCTTAGCTTGGGACTTATCCACCTTTTCATTCTATCATGTATGTTGTTTGTTTTTTATTCTTTTGTATTTGATAGAAACCGATCGTACCAGTTTTGTTCGTCTATGTAGTAGTTGGTATACTTAAGGACAAAATGAATATTAGTTATTTTCCACTATTTTTAATGTTTTTTCATTGCTAAAAATGGTTCATAGCCTCTTTCTCTTAATATTTTGCAAAAGCTTTAATTTAATGCCTATGAATTCTTAAGATGCTTGAGATGGCTTGGATGAGGTGCCTTTGGGTATCTCATTAACCATATGATAACTAGGCCCTTAGGTCAAGTCATTACAAATTTGGTATCAGAGCATGAGGTTTTAAAATATTGCTCAGATGTCCATGCATACCCCATAGCATAGAGTCTCATTCATGGTTGTGAAGCACGCCACTATCTTGAGTGAGAGGCTATGAGATGGTTTAGGAAAGTCTTCCCTTCTTTCTTATTCATGTTATCCCTAGAGTTGAATAAGGTTTTTCTTTAACTAACGATGGACTTTTGCTTATTTCTAGATCATGCCGCCATGAAGAGCTCCCTGTCAATGAGGTACTCTGATACAATAAGTCTTTCCACTCTAATTGGATGATGGAGTGTCTCATGCTGAGTTTCAAGACGCATTTACCTTGTTGTCCCAAGCATTTTCCAACCAAGCCAACAGAGAGGTAGTTATCCCTCCTCAAGTGTCTACTCTGGCTATAAGAGTACGTAACTTTATGCCTATGAACCCTCCAAAATTCCATGGGTCAAAGGCAGATAAAGACCCTATTGACTTCATCGAGGAGGCATATCGAGTTTTGGCAGTGATAGGTATTCTGTTAGAATAAAAAGCCGAGTTGGTGACCTACCAACTCAAATGAGTGTCTAAGATTTGGTTTGAGCAACGGGCTGAGAAGGGCTATGAAGCGGGTTCTATCGATTGGGAGAAATTCAAATGTGCTTTCTTAAACCGGTTCTTCCCCATTTAGCGAAGGGAGGTGAAAGTCCAAGAGTTTATCAACTTGAAGCAAGGAGTAATGAGTGTGAGGGAGTACACCCTCAAATTATCAAAATTGTTGAAGTATGCTCCCTTTATGGTCACGTATTCGAGCACTCATATGAGCAAGTTCATTTTTGATGTCTTCGAATTGGTCTCCAAAGAAAGAAAGATAGCTATGTTGGTCAAGCATATGGATATCTCCCACCTTATGACATATGTTGAACAAATTGAAGAGAAGAAGCTTTGGGAGAGGGTGAAGGAGTCAAAGAGGGATTGAGTTAATAGTGGGAACTGTCCCTACCAAAGCGGTGGTGGCCACAAGTTTCAAGGTGGCCAAAATCAAAATGGTCGAGCATCCATCAATACTCCTCCTCGAACAACCAAGGATAAATGGGTTTCTCCAAAGCCCGAAAGTCTCAATTAGCCCAAGTGCAGAAGACCCCACAAGGGGGAATGCTTAGTAGGGTCCAATGCTTGTTTCACTTGTGGGAAGCCCAGCCACTATGTCAAGGATTGTAGGAGCGAAGGCACAGAAAAAGGGCTCAAGCTCAAGATGCCCAAAGGACCAACCAATTCTATGTATTACATGATCGCCAAGAGGTCGAAGAAGCTCCGGTCGTTGTCACCAATATGTTACAAGTTTTGTATTATGATGCATATACATTTTTAGATCTGGGAGAAAATTTATCTTTTGTAACCCCATTCCTTGCTGATAAGTTTTTTATGTGTCTCGAAGTCCTTCATGAATCCTATGAGGTAAGTAACCCCGTAGGAGAGTCCATCATAGCTCAAAGATTCTATTAAACTTGTCCCGTGTCTATCTAGCATAAAGAAATTCCATGAGATTTAGATGAGCTTCCTATGGTAGATTTTGATGTGATCCTTCGGATGGATTGATTGCATGTTTCTTGTGATTTCATTGATTGTAAAACAAGTAGGGTCAAGTTCCAATTCCCCAATGAGGCAATTTTGGAATGGGAAGGTAGTAACTCTTCATGTAGGGGTTAATTAATTTTCTTTCTAAAAGCCTGAAAAATGATTTCCAAAGGGTGTATCTACCACCTAGTAAGGGTCAAAGATATCTCTTCCAAAGTTCCTTCTCTTGAGATGGTCCTTATAGTAAATGAGTTCCCTAATGTCTTTCAGGATGAGTACCGAGTGTTCCTCTCGAAAGGGAAATAGACTTTGGCATAGATATCTTGCCCAGGTGCTCTGGTGTTATTTTTCAGAAAGAAGGATGGGTCACTCTGCATGTGCATCGATTATCGGCAACTTAATAAGGTCACCATAAAGAACAAGTATCCCCTTCTGAGGACAGATAATTTATTTGATCAGTTGCAAGGGGAAACATAATTCTCCAAAGTTAACTTGAGATTCGAGTATCACCAATTGAGAGTGAGGGAAATTGTCATTCCTAAGATGGCATTCCAGACTAGCTGTGGCTACTTTGAGTTTTTGGTGATGTCATTTGGCCTCACAAATTCTTTGACGATCTTTATGGACCTCATGAATAGGGTGTTCAAACCCTACCTTGATATGTTCGTCTTGATGTTTATTAATGACATCCTTATCTACTCTCGAGGTGAGTAAGAGTATATGGAATACTTGAGGGTAGTATTGCAAACACTGAGGGAGCAGAAGCTTTATGCAAAGTTTGACAAAAGAAAATTTTGGCTAGATGACATTGGCTTTCTTGGGCATGTGGTATTCCATGATGGTATAAAAGTTGATCCTAAGAAGATTGAGGAAGTGAGAAATTGGCCAACGCCATTGACTCCTACTAACATAAGGAATTTCTTGAGCCTAGATGGTTATTGTAGAAGGTTTGTGCAAGATTTCTCTTCTATTTTGTCTTTATTCACTAAGCTATTCTTAGGGTTTAGGTTCTTATTTAAGGCCCCTTTAAAATGACTTAGTTTAGGAATAGGAATTGCGGAATTGAGAAAATTGCCCTCATTAAAACTACCAGATTTGATCCTACAAAAGCCTGTTTATGGGCCATGGAATGAACCACGGACCCTAGTGTTGTTAACTTTTCAAAAATTCCTTAAACTAGTTTGCTAAACCAAAAACTACGAAACCATCTTACGAGCCATATACTGAATTATGTGTCATGGTTAGACTGGTAGAGTCCTTTCACACTTAGCCATTTTCTCATTTTCTGACCTCATCAATGAAGGGATCCTACGGGTCGTACATTGTTCTACGAGCCATGATGGTAACCCATGGATCACTTTCCAAAAACTCCAAATTTCCTTCATGTTTGATAGTCCCATCTATGACCCTATCTAAAGACCATAGTCCTTTTCACGGGACGTCATTGGGTCTGTGGGTTACCCCACACTTGGAAACGTTTTTCCTTTTCTGAAGTTCATGTTCTAAAAACCAACCTATGGGTTGTACCTCAATTGATGGGTCGTAAGTATATGCATCATGGAAAACTAAAATGCAAGGAATTTAGGATTTTAGGATGAATGACTTAGTACCTTAGGCTTGAATAGAGTGGAATAGATATGGGTAACATTTTTTCATGTCATCTTTTGCTTCCATGTAGCACCCTCAACTTGTTGATTTCTCCAAAGAACTTTAACGGATGCAACCTCTTTGTTCCTTAGCTTCTTCACTTGCTGGTCTAGAATCCCAACCGGTACCTCTTCATAACTCAAATCCTCTTCAATGTTCACATCATGCAAAGGAATTATGGAGTTTGGATCACCTATAAACTTCCTCAACATGGACACATGAAACACTGGATGGATCAAATGCATCTCATTAGGTAGGTCCAACTAATATGCCACCTTTTCCACTCTTCTCACCACTTGGTAAGGCCCTACATACCTAGGCTCAATTTTCTCTTTCTTTTCGAACTGTATCACACCTTTCATAGGATACACCTTCAAGTTGACCCAATCACCAACTTGGAATTCAAGATCCCTTCTCCTAACATCGAAGTAGGACTTTTGTCGACTTTGAGCCATTTGCAATTTCTCCCTTATGCTTTTAATTTTCTCCATAGCATTCATAACTAAGTTTAGTCCTATTAATACCACCTCACCAACTTCAAACCACCCAATGGATGATCTACACTGCCTACCATACAATGTTTCAAACAGTGCCATCCCAATACTTGCATAGAAGCTATTATTATAGGCAACTCAATAAGTGAAAAATGTATATCCCAAATCCCCTTAAACTCCAACACACAATCTCTCAACATATCCTCTAACGTTTGAATAGTCCTCTCGGCTTGCCCATTGGTTTGGGGATGAAAAGTGATACTCAACTTCACCTTAGTACCAGTCCCTTTTGAAAGGGTCTCCAAAAATATAAGGTGAATTGGACACCACGATCCGATATGATGAACAATGGAATCCCATGCAACCTCACCAACTTTCAGATATATATTATAAGCATAGTCTTTAGAACTAAATGTAGTCTTGACCGATAAAAATTTATCTGGCTTTGTCATGCAGCCGACTATCACCCATATGGAGTCAAAATACTTTTTGGTCTTTGGTAAACCCACTAAGAAGTTCATGTTGATCTCTTCCCACTTTCAAGTAGGAATATCAATGTCTTGCGCTAGGCTACCTGGCCTTTGATATTCAACTTTGACTTGTTGGCAATTGGCACATTCGGACACAAATTGGGCAATGTCCTTCTTTATTCCATTCCACCAATAGATCCTCTCTCAAGTCTATATACATCTTTGTAGTGTTGGGATAAATGGAATATGAACAGTTATGATCTTCTTGCATTATCAACTTCTTCAACTCACCATCATTCGGTACACATAACCTCCCTTAATATCGGAATGCACCATCTCCTAACTCAAATTGAGAGTCCTTTGGGTGAACACGTGTTAGAGACTCTTGTGGTTGGTGAAGACATCCACATGAACCCCATACAAGTAATGTCACCAAATTTTCAAGGCAAACACTACCGCTATAAGCTCAAAATCAAGAGTCAGGTAATTCTTCTCATACACTTTCAATTGGTTTGAAGAATAAGCAATAACCTTACCATTTTGCATTAGCACACATCCCAACCCAATCCTTGATGCATCAAAATACATGATGAACCCATCATTACCTTCCGGCAATGCAATATTGGATCCGAAGTCAATCAATCCTTCAAAGTTTGGAAGCTCCTCTCACACTCAAGAATTGGCTCATTTGGAAATCAGAATTTGGCCCTACGAGTTCTACAATCAATGGAATCATAGGAAGCATGCAATCAAGCCATCCCAAGAATTACATCAAAGTCTACCATGGAAAGCTCAACTAGGTCACAAGAGACCACGCTATGCAAGATATATATGGGATAACTTCTATAGACTCTTTGGGAAACAACGGACTCTACTACGGAGTTACTTACTTCATAGGGCTCATGAAGGACTTCGGGACATGCATGAAATTTATTTGCAAGAAATGGGGTTACAAATGACAAATTAGCTCTCAGATCTAAAAGTGTATATGCATCAAAATCAAAAACTCTCAACATACTAGAGACAACATCTGAAGCCACTCCAACCTCTTGGCGACCATAGAGAGCATAGAACTAGTTGGTCCTTTGGGCTCCTTGAACTTTCCCACCTTGGCCTCGGGGCCTTACACTGTTGTTTCTACAATCTTTGGCATGGTAGTCGGGCTTTCCACAATTGAAGAAAGCATTGGACTCGGCTAGACACTCTCCCTTGTGGAGTCTTCCGAACTTAAGGCAACTTGGACTTTGAGGCTTAGGAGCAACCCCCTTGTCCTTTGTAGTATGAGGAGGAGTATTGGTAGACCCTTGTCCACCTTGCCTTTTGATACTTTGAAACTTGTGACAAACACTCCTTTTGTGAGAGTAGTTCCCACCATCTACTCGAGCCCTTTTAGACTCTCTTGCCCTTTTCTAAAGCTTCTCCTCCTCTATTTTTTCTGCATAATTCATCAAGCAGGAGATATCCATCTCTTTGACTAGCATGGCTATCTTACACTCTTTGGACACCAACTCAGAGATGTCGGAGATAAACTTGCTAATATGGGCCCTCGGATCCTCAACCATGAAGGGAGCATACCTGGAGAACTTGGTGAATTTGAGGGCATACTCTCTCACACTCATGGTCTCTTTCTTAAGTTTGATAAACTCTTGGACCTTCACCTCTCTTAGCTCAATAAAAAAGAACTGATCCAAGAAGGCGCATTTTAACACTTCCCATCCAATGGGACCTACTCCCTAGCCTCGCTCATCTGCACATTGCTCAAACCAAATATTGGCTACCCCTTTGAGTTAGTAGACCACCAAATTGGATTTCTTCTCTGAAGAGATACCCATGACCGCTACTACCTGGTAGGACTATTTAATGAATTCGATGGGGTTCTCATTCTTCTTGGAACGTCATACTTCAAAGGGTTCATCCGCATGACGCACTCTAGTGGCCAAAGTAGGCACTTGGGGAGGAACGATTGTCTTCTGGTTGTCTTGGTTGGCCAATGTTTGGTCCAAAGAAGTGAAGACAACTCGAAATTCCCCATGAGACACTTGGTCATCTTATTGGAGTAGAGGAACTTGTTCGGCAGTGCCTCTTTGGTGTGGAGCTCTTCTTGGTGGCATGATCTAAAATAATCAAAAGGTCATCATTAGTGATAGGGAAAACCTTAATCAACTCTAAGTTAAGACATGAATAAGAAAGAAGGGAAGACTTTCCTAAACCATCTCATAGCCTCTTACTCAAGATAGTGGCGCGCTTCACAACCTTGAATGAGACTCTACTCAACGGAGTATGCATGGACATCTGAGGAACATTTTAAAGCCTCATGTTTTGATACTAAGTTTGTAATGACCCGACCTATGGGCCTAGTCGTCACACGGAGAATGAGATACCCGAAGGAACCTGACCCAAGTCATCTTATGCATTCATAGGCATTAAACACAAAGAAATACATAAGTAAAATGGGTAAGGGTCTATGGGCCTTTTTAAGACAATGAAGTAACATTAAAAAACATGAATGACTAACACATTTTGTCTATATAGGAAACCATCTAATACATCGACAGGCAGAATCGGTAATTGTCAATTTCCATCAAATAGAAAAGACTCCATAATAGAACAACATAGAATGTAAAAGCCTCAAAAGGGTAATATATATATTATCTCAAAATAAAATACAAGATAGAGTGAAAAAAGGTAGAGTCCCAAACTAAGGCTTACCACAAATAAAAGTGCTCGTCTCAAATGTCAAATACTAGTCACGAGCCAGTGGAGGAGTACTTGTTCCTACATGGTTAAATCATGCAGATAAAATATGCATTAGTACTCTTGGAATGTACTAAGTATATGAGATGAAATGTAATGCAAGAATTTGTAATGTCATCATTCATAAGTAAAACTTATATATATCGTAGAAAGACTTAATGTAAACTCATGCATAAATAAGGGACATCGCTCAATATGAATAAGAGTAAATGCATGAGAAATCATAAGTAATGAAATCATATTGTAGAGTCATGAACTTGTGGGAGAAGACCTTAACAAACATTTAAGACTATGTGAGCTACTACATTGAATCCAACATAACCCCAAAGTTGGCACGGGGAGACCACTTGTCAGGTGGAACTCTGTCAACTTTGCATGCATCTTAATAACATAAATGGCCTACGTTGATCCACTAGTCTAGCCTACAAAGGCTCTTGTTGTACATAGTTAATGCGACAAAGGATTACTTCTATAGTTCCCTTACTGAACCCCCACATCAATGCCACATTCGATGCTAAGTCATCCCACGAAATATTTAAAACATAACTTAAAATCATAAGAAGCAATTCATAATAGCACACAGAAAACACCAAGTGAGTATTGTCATTTCATCTTGGGGCTCCTCTTAAACATCTTTAAGGCAATTGTCAACATGCTTATATCTTTAGGTCCGGACTTGGTTGTGGAGGCTATGGAGAAGGTGAAGTTAATTCGAGAAAGGTTGAAGACGGCCTAAAGTCGTCAAAAGTCTTATGCGGATGTGAGGAAAAGAGATCTTGAATTTCAAGTTGGTGATTGGGTGTATGTGAAGTTGTCACCGATGAAGGGCATAATGCATTTTGGAAAGAGGGGCAAGTTAAGCCCAAGGTACGTTGGGCCTTATGAAATTGTGGAAAGGATTGGTAGAGTGGCCTACAGGTTGGACCTACCTTTGGATATGAGCTCTATTCATCCGGTTTTCCATGTGTCTATGTTGAGAAAGTTGGTGGGTGACCCAAAGGATA
>JBCEWC010020744.1:0-10778 GCA_038996855.1 Solanum aculeatissimum
ATCAAATTTTCATGTTATCCAAAAAGTATATATCTAAGTCATTCATATATTATTTTTCTTATAATACATAAAATAAATATATTTGACATTGATAAAAAAATTGACAAATATTTATTTTAAGAAAAAAATAGTAGTAACTTTGTGATCTATTAAATATATTTAACATTGATAATAATTTCACTAATTACTTAATGTATTGGAAACACAAATGAAGAACATATTTAATTTTTAAGATAAAGGGCAAATATGTCAAGAAAAAGAATCTTTTTTCATTGTGGCCAAATTTTGGGCCAAATTTGTGACCAAATAGCATTACCCGATATTAATTAACTTGTTAAAAGTCTATCTGGACTTGATGTCTTTCTGTTTTGTTAAGTCATATAAAGCTTTTCTTGAATCAAATTTGATAAAAGTCTCTAATACTTATATATATGCATGCAGAAGATGACAATAATGGTTTCCTATGTTTTGATAATTTTACAAAGAAGTGGGGAGCATAATAATCATTAAGTGAAATTTAAAAAGTAAATATTAAAATAAATAAATAAATATAATTTATGATATATATATTTTTTTCATTCTATTTACTTGGTGTAATTTTTCGATGAAAAGATGTTTTACAGAAATGAGAACCAAAAACAAACAAGAATATTCTTTGTTTGGTTGTTATAGAAAATGATAAAGAGTAGGTGGAACAAAATGGTTCCCCATACTTTATTTCTATTTTCTTCATAGTTTATACCAAACAAAGGAAAGGAATGGGAAATTATAACTTTTCAGTTTCCTTTTTTTCCATTTACAAATTAAAGGTATACTTGTCATTTTCACTCAATTTAGAATGTTTTATGTTTTTGTCTGATTTGTTACAGTTTTCTTCTTTTTTTCTGGTTAGTGTATAATACATATATGTGATGCAAGCGAAAACAAAGAGTATTAACCACATAATACATAAATATTTTCTTTAATTTGATTGGCATTTATGCCTTCTAAAATTGAATAAGAAAACACATACATCCTACATGACATAATATATATAAAACGTTAAGTCTCTACTTATTCAACTATTAAACATTTTTTAAGAGAAAAGTATTAAAAACACCCCTAAACTTGATAGAAATCATTAGTTTTATCCTCAAACTATTGATAGTGTTAGAAGCACCCTCTCTACTTGACTAACTAAACTTAAAAACACCTTGATCTTGTAACAAGAGTGAAATACACCCCTAAAAATTCTTGCCAACAGGTATTTTTAACACTAGTGATAATTTGAGAGTGTATTCTAGTTTAGATAGTCAAGTGAAGGGACGTTTTTAAAACTGTTAATAGTTCAAAGATGAAACAAATACCTTGCGCCAAATTCAGAGATATTTTTAATAGTTTTCTCTTTTTTTAATTGTCATCCGTGCCCATCCAGTGTTGAAAAACATTTACGTCAATTAAAGCCAAGTGACCAAATGCTCATCTCCTACAACTACTCTTAAATTACTCTACATCATAGCAAAGACAAGCTACCTAAAATTCAACAGAAGTAATTGAAAAGAGAAAGAATGATTCAATAGTTAAGCCATTACAGGTCTACACAAAGGGTTGGATTCCAACTTTAGAAAGGGTTCTCTAACATCGACATTCTTTACTAGCAATCAAAACGAAACGAATTTAAAAAAGGTAGTCTGGAAAATTTTACACTACTGGTGCACCTAGAACTGGGCACAGCAGCACAGATTATAGCCCTTACGATGAACAGCAACCAGCTTTCTTGACATCAGATACTTCTTTACCTACATCAATCTTTTCTCCTTTGGAAGGCACATTACCGTTTCCATTCTCACCATTTTCCATGGCTTTTCTACTCACGACGTGGTAGATTTGAGTGAGAACCTCAGAAAATGCATTATCGACATTAGTAGATTCGAGGGCAGAAGTTTCCATGAAGTAGAGAGATTCCTTCTCTGAGAAAGACTTCCCATCCTCAGTCGACACTGCAACCAGATGTCGTAGATCAGATTTGTTTCCGACAAGCATGACAACAATGTTGGGATCCGTATGATCTCTCAGCTCCTTAAGCCACCTCTCAACATTTTCAAATGTGGAATGTCGAGTGACATCATACACAAGCAGAGCACCAACAGCACCTCTGTAGTAAGCACTGGTGATGGCACGGTACCTATAGAACAAAATAGTACAGCCGTTATGACGAAGAAACAATACCAAATAGTGTGACAATTTAATAACCAAGGATAAGCTTATCAGTCAACATGTAACAACACCACTTGGGATGGGCATCACATTTTTGTTGATCGGTAAAAACAAAACCTTGGATGAGCATCACATTATGCAACTATTGATGACAACATGATAATTCTAGTGTCATATATATTTCTCGTCTTTTCTGGGACATCAGAAGATAAGTTGATCACAGTCTCAAAGAGTTTCCAACCCTCAAAAATAGTAACATGTCCACTAAACAGATTTAAAAAAAGATGCCCCTTCTCACCACCCTCCTTACCCAAATAAGGCGGAATGTAACACGATAGACTGCTTTACAGTCAAATGGTTCTAAAAGAAAGTATTCTTGAACAGAGTACACGTTCATCTCTCAAAACGACAGGTAGCCATATGAAAAACAAAAATTAATTGTCATGACTTGATGGAAAACAGAAATCACTTTATATGAAAGAACCTAAGGTTTCCAATAATATTATGAGAGAGAGAGAGAGAGAGAGAACAAAAGGATTGAGAATTTGGGAGAATAGGACACGCAGGAGATGGAGGAAACAAAAAATTTAAGCTTAAGCAACAGTTATAATGAATTAATAAAATTATATATAATACTCCTCTATGGAGTTTAAGATATTAACTTGTATGTTAAACAAGTTATACTGGAAGATAAACATCACATTAATGATTGATAAGCGGTTTGATAAAGGAAACAACATAAATTTAAGATTTGAATAGTTCAACGAATTTAACCTATTAAAAGTGCTGAACGAATGCACGAGTAACCAACAAATTATACTACATACATCAAGTCAGTACTAGAAGTACATAGTGCTGTGCATCTTTGGTGACGATAATGATAGTGGCCAAAGCTGGAAGGTTGCTCTCAGTATCATGGGGTTAGCTCTCGAGGCTGGTTACGCTGGCAACACAGAGATGAGGAGGAAATGCCAGAAATACTTAACAGTGCCCCTTTTCTCATTTTAGATTAGGTCAAACTACTGGTCACGACATCCACATATCTATTTCTTGACTGGTAGAAGATTAACTAACAATCACTCAATCACCATGCCTCTAGTAAGCACTGGATAGTTGACTTCCGCAAATAACAAATAACTAACTAACAAATTGTAACTAGTTGACTTCCGCAAACAACAAATAACCAACCTAGACAAATGTTTCATTTTTCCAGAGTCTAGAAATCTTCATTCATAAAGGACAGATCTGAATACTAGAATTAGTAGCCTTCCAGATTGCAGCCCTTGATACCATGGCAAATGGTACTATTTAATCTTACTTTTATCAGCCTTCCGTTCCAACCACCTTCAAACCCCCATCCTCCCTTACCACAAGGAAGAAGTCGGAACAGATAAAAAATTTAAAAATACATCAATTTCTTATTCACATTTAGTGATTGATATTATCAGGTTATCCTTTATATACCGAAAGAAAAGGGAAAAAAGAACGAAATACATGCCAAAAGAAAAGGAAAAAAAGAACAAGATACATACCAAAAGAAAAGGAAAAAAAGAACAAGACAGACAGATTAACAGTTTATCATCCAAACACAGGCAAACAAATTAGAATAGTATAAGAATGTCCTTGTCCTGCATATGAAACTTCAACCTCCAAGTTTATGATGCCACCACAACATCCACCAAGCACCGCACCCTACCCCAACTAGAATAGAAAACTCAGACTATGTCAAAAAACTGAAACCACAAACAAATAATCTTTGGAGAAAATCCTTTGAAACTATCTTTGTGTTAGCCCTCTAATTCGTCTTTATGTCATTGATTTTTAGTGAATATTTCGTGTTGACTAAAACGAAATGTGAATTAGAGCATGTATTTGTTGATAAAATATTTAAGAATTGTGTTAGACCACAAGTTTCAAAAGTCTACCTTTTTTCCTAAAATTGTACCAAGTCAAAGAGTGTCACATAAAAAATGGGACAAAGAAAGTATTATTTACCATTAGTTCCGATGCATGATAGTTGATGAATAGTTGAGAACTGTGACTTTACAGCTACTTACGGTATTTCTTTCTCCTTTTAAAGTCACAAACAGTTCCACTGATGGCAAATGGGGAATATATTCCCATATACTAGATCAACAAGCTTCAGCAATCACAACTTCTCTTTTTCAAGGAAAAAATGATCCCTAAAGCTACAATATACTAATTGCAAGTTAGATTCCTTGAGCAATATCTCAAACATGTCACCAAGTCAACAGTAAAGTTTTTTAAAAAAAGGAACTAAACCAACGCAAAATTGTTGTTTATTTCATTTGGAGAGCTTTGGCTCTTCATCTTAACCAACGTAATTGAATACCCCTCTTACCCTATTTCTTACAAATTTAAAAGATTACATTTTTCACTCTTTTTAATACAAAGTAATTAATGCAAAGTGATGTATTTTTATTTTCCAAACCTATTGATCTCTGAGTTAATTTAACAAAACATTTGTTAGGTGTAGTCAAACAAAATTTAAAAAGTAAAACAACACCAAAAAATAAATTAAAACATTTATTGATAATATAAACATAACTGATTTTTTTTTAAAAAGGAAACAACATCAAAAAAGAAAACCTAAATAGCATCCACACCATCTTCGGGGTGGCCCAGTGGTTTGGGCTTGAGACTTCTATGTTGGATGTCTCAAGTTTGAAACCCCTTGCCAGAGAAAGCAAGGGGGTTGCCTTTTGAGTCGAGTTGGTCGCACCGGCCTTGCCTAGTGCAGGTTACTTCTCCTGTGTGGTTTGCGACCTATTGCATAGGAGCAAGGGTTTACCCTGTGCGCACCCAAAAGGATAACGGTTACGGATTTCCCTTGTCATAAAAAAAATGATTAAGGTCCTCACCCTTCAAGAGTTCAATCTCCACAGGCAGTATGGAACAGTCTTTGAACGCACAACATGCTCATTTTCATTCATTGGAAAAGACATGGTAGGATTTACTGATGTAGAGATTTTTGAGTTTTTATAAAAGGATAATGAACAAGTGATATTAAAAAGAAAGAGGATTGAGTGTATTTAAGGGCTAAGAAGTCGAAAAGATTTGTTAAATCTATTCATGTTAAAATATCAAATTGAAAAAAAAAAATTAACTCTCAAAAGGAAAGTAAATCAGTGTAAATAAGAAGATTAACTTACCGTCAGGAAAGAACATCAATCATTGTATCATACAAGGAAATCTAAATGATGCTCTGACAAGAAAGGAATGAAAATCTTTTGAATTCCTTTCTACAGATTTTGGCAGAATTTTGAAAAAACAGAATATCAGTGGAGTAACTTAATACCTCATGTTAGAAAATATTTTCTCCAAATGAATGAAAGTAAGCATGTTGCACTTTGAAGACGGATCCATACTGTCTGGAGATTGAACTCTTGAAAGATGAAGTAAAAGACCTTAATTGTTAGCCGAAGCTAAAACTGTGGGAGTTGAGGCATCATTATAGATAGATGTAGATGTTTAGAATTTCTTTTGTTGATGTTATTTCTTTTTTTAAAAAAAATAATTTCAACTATGTTTCTTTTCTTATGTTTATATTATTAATATTTTTTTTTTAGTATTGTTTAACTTTCTGATTTTTTTAACGATACCTAATAAAAACGTCAACAAAAATTAAAGACAAAATCTCCAAAACATACTTAAAGATCAAGATTATATTAGATTAACAAGTATCATAACCATTGTTAAAATTGTTATCATTAATTTTGTTTTTATATTATTCAAATACTAAAGATTGTTCAACAGGAATTGAACTTGTTTAATTGGCCAAATAAGTAATTTCAAAAATACTTTTAGCTTTAGAACATCCAAAAAGAATTTGGTCGTTGCACACAAATTCTTTTATTTCTCTCTAACCCAAAATACTCCAAAAATTGGGATAATCCATATGTACATATGTGTGATTGGGCGGGCGTTTGTTCGTGTGTGCACGCTTGTGTTTGTGCATGAGTGTGAGTGTAAAGAGCATTCATTTGTTTCCACTTGAAATAGATATATAAACTTAAACAAAAAAAATTTAAAAAAAAGCAATGAAATATTTAACAAATTTATAACGTTGCATTATAATCGACAAATTTATCAATGTTGTGTTAAATTAAGTTAGAGATAAATAGGTTTGAAAAATAAAATGGAAATTCATCACCTCACATTAATTACTTTACATTAAAAAGAGTAAAAACAATTTAATCTTTTCAATTTGTAAGAAATAAGATAAATAGATATACTCATTACTTTAAGGCTTGTTTGGAAAGCCACCTTGATAATTGGATTTGTATAATTACACTGTTTGACCTATTCGATTGGCTAAGTAATTACTTGATCAGTGGATAATTAGGATGTAATTGGTAAGTGTAATTACATTTTCCAGTTCACATGGCAAACTGTGAATTGCTAGTAATTACATGGTGTAATTACACGCTAATCACTTTTAAATTTCTTTGTTTTTTTTTTTTTATAACCAAGAAATCCGTCTGTGGCCGGCCCTTTGGACCAACCACAACTTTCTAAATTTCTTTGTTTTATTTCTATTTTTACTTTTTTTTTAATTATAATATTTTTTAAAAATACTTTTATTTAATAATATTTGTTTTTCATTTTCTTTTCGTTCTCAACCTTTACTTTATGTGATTCCATGCAATTTTTCATATCATCCTTTTTATTTATTTATTCTATATTTATTCTTTTCATTAGCAAGATTTTAAAAGTATTCTAATTTTTAAATTAAAATTGAATTCATAGTTGAATAAAATTATAAACTTATGTTTTTTATATATCATATTTATGTATGTTGAGTTGAAATTTGACACGAGTATTATGTCAAATTTTTTATTTTGAACTAAGAACTTATATTATATTTTTAATTTCATTTGATTTAGTAGTATTGACTTGCTATTTCAGATTACAAGCCATTTACTTTTTAGTTAAATTTGATAGATAATTTTTTTATCAAATATTTTAATAATTTTACTATGGCATTTTTATAATATTTAGTAATATTTTTGTCAAACATGCATTTCATGATGTCTGTATAAATCTTGTATTTTTAGAATAATTAACTTAATTAAAATATACTAATTTGAAAAATATAACCTTTTTTAATACTATTAGTTAAGAAGATATATTTACTAATTCATATATTTTCAAAAGACAATATATATCTTAAATATTTAATTTAATACTATTTACAAACACTCTTATTTGTCTAATATAATTTTTCAACTTTAAATAATTAACTTTTGTTTTAAAAATTTAATAAAACCTTGTAATTACACTTGTGTAACCAAATAACACATTTGTAAATACAGTGTAATTATATTGTGGCAAACAAACATGTCATAGTCTAAGTTCTTAACTAGCTTTCTTTTAGGTTTGATGTTTAGTCACCTTACTTAGGTGATCAAGAGTTTAGATGTATTGGTTGTAATTGTTGAAGGTTCTGGTAATAATATTTCACAATTGTTACAAAAAAAAAAAAAACATGTCATAGTAATTACTAAGATGTGTAATTACTAGGCTGGTAATTACTATCCTAGTAATTACACTAATTCCAATTACCAAGTGACTTTCGAAACAGAGAATTAGTGAAGACGTAGAGCCAAAGCTCTCCAAACGAAATAAATAGAAATTTTCTGTCAGTTTGGTTCGTTTGATCCACATCCACATTAACATTTACATTTTTGACTTCCATGACTATTGCAAAAATAGAAGATGCCCAGAGTTGATGTTAACAGAAATCATACATCACCAACATGTTCATTTTCCAATGCAAGATAACTTTTTATAAAATAAAAAAAAACTACAAGTAACATAAACAAATGCATGTTCCCAGACACACAAAGCATATGCACCAGATATCTCACTTTAAATTGTTCAACTACTACAACAAAAATAAGATGCAATCAAGTTCCCTTTAGATTTTGTTACCACACACTTTGACATGCCAATCCAGCATGCTGCTGCACACACCTTAGCTAACACAGCTACAGGAGGTTCCTAGAAACTAAATTGTTTATATTTTCATTGCTAGTCACTACCAATCAACTTTTGTGCATAACCCCAATATCAAAATAACCACCAGCTGCTTTCAAATTTTTTGGTCCAATGCCTCATCAAATAATCTATAATAAAATAGTTGTTGCATCCCTTAACAATTTTTCAGTTGGAATTTGGACACCAACTCTTTGGTTTTTTAAAGTAGATATGTATTTACATGACTATGATAAGGACTTTAGATCACAATTCCTTTTAATTAGAACTGTAGAAAATGTTTGAAAAAAACATAGTTAAAGGAAAAAATTGTTTGACCATGCAAGAATTATGGCATTCTAAAAAATCGGACTCAGACTTAATACTTTCATCTTCCCATAGAACTCTACTGTAGAACATGGCTTGTCAACTGGCCTACTTATGTTCAATCCTTTCGTCATTGCCCATACAGAAACTACAATCTAAAACAAAATTAAACAATCTTCTAAAGCAAAAAAGTTTGTATCATTTGGAAGTGTACTTAATTAAATAAGGCATAGAAGAAATTAACACAAAGATGATAACTTTGGGGCTTCCTTTGGCAATGGTCACAGTATCCAACAATTGCAAGCACATCTTACCTTAGGAAGGAAGCCAATTGAGTCAAAAACAACAATCTATGGAAGATCTAATAGAAACTCAAATCCAAAGCAAAATATCAAAAAGAAAAAAGCATCCCAATACCCCAGATCAAGAAACCAAAACCCTCAGATCTATTAGAAACAACATCTCAAATTCCCTAAGTAACTTAACCCTAACATGTAATCCAGTAAAACGCCACACAGAGATAGCATATAATACTCACATTGTGCAAATTCAGATCAGGGCTTTGCAATTCTTGAAACAAAAAGGGCATTTCATTCCCCAAATCTACTCACTAGAAATGCCCAAAATACACCAGATCAGAGAAGAATCACTCGCCAAAACAACACAAATCTTCCCTTGCTTAAGCAAAGGATGCTCAGATCAAGAAAAAAGAGAAATGGGGTTATGAAAAATTGTACCTTTCTTGACCAGCAGTGTCCCAAATTTGTGCCTTGATGACTTTATTATCAACAGTTAAGCTTTTAGTAGCAAACTCAACACCAATTGTAGACTTGGACTCAAGACTAAACTCATTTCTAGTGAATCTTGAAAGCAAATTGGACTTGCCAACACCTGAATCACCAATTAGTACCACCTTGAATAGGTAGTCATAGTCATCTTCAGCTCTGTACCCAGCCATTCCTCTCAACAATCTCCAATTGAGAAAAAATGTGAACAAAACTATTGCTTTCCCCTACACTCCCAGTAAATAAATCTTTCTTTAAATTTCTTACCCTTTACACCTTTTTTTTTTTTTTTGGTGTGTGTTTGCTTTTTTAACTTTTTGACTCTTTTGGTGGAGAGGGAAAATGGGGAGACGTATGATTTCTAGGCCGTGGATTCTAAATCCAAAGAGCAAATATAGGAGAAGTGAAAAGGAAGTCACTTTTTCGAAAGTAGAAATTTGAAAAGACAAAACGGACCTCGGTAGGCAGTGGGATGTTGGTCATGTGGTTGGCTAGTTCTCGTAAAGATATAGGGGTAGTTTTGTCTTTTAAAGAGGGTGATGTGATTTTGAATCCCGCATTTTTTTATTCGCGTTTAATTCTCTACTAAAATATTTTTGAAAAATAAAACTAAAATAGTTAATTTTAATGGTTTTATATTTTTCAAACATTTTAAATTAATTTGACATTTAGATTAATTTTTGTAACGGTAGAAAAAAAAAAATTGCCATCTGGATCCCTCAAAAATTTTATTCAGCCCATTGTCTTTTAAAAAGGGTGATGTGATTTTGAATTTCACATTTTGTGATGCACGTTTAATTCTCTGCTAAACTTTTTTTGAAAATTGAAACTAAAACGGTGAATTTTAATGGTTTTATATTTTTCAACATTTTAAATTAATTTAACATTTAGATAAATTTTTGTAACGGTAGAAAAAAAATATTTTGCATCTGGATCCCTCAAAATTTTTATTCACCCCATTTAAGTTATAGTTTTGTCTTTTAAAGAGGGTGATATGATTTTAGATCCCGCATTTGTGATGCCCGTTTAATTCTCTACTTTGTCTTTTAAAGAGGGTGATGTGATTTTGGATCCCTCATTTGTGATAGCGTTTAATTCTTTATTAAAAAAATTAAAAAATTGAAACTAAAATGATGAATTTTAATGGTTTTACATTTTCAACATTTTAAATTAATTTAATATTTAGATAAGTTTTTGTAACATAGAAAAAAATATTTTGCACCTGGATCCCTCAAAAATTTTATTCACCCCATTTAAGTGGTAGTTTTGTCTTTTAAAGAGGGTGATGTGATTTTGGATCCCATATTTTGTGATGGGCGTTTTTAAGGAAAAATTACAAAACTTAAGTTACCCAAATCTTTATTATTCCCTACCATATAAAAATATTACAAAAATCTGTGTAGTTATTTTCCTTATTTGCAGATACTTAACACAAACTCATTTATCAAACCTGTTAATACCATTTTTCACGCC
>JBCEWC010020745.1:0-10778 GCA_038996855.1 Solanum aculeatissimum
AGCTACAACACTTTTATCCAAACACATAACTGCTTATTTTTCAAATAAATTTCAGCACTTTTAAAAGTACTTTGAAAACACTTTTTAAAAGTTATTTTTTTTTCAGCTAAGCCAAACGGGCTCTTAATCATATTTATTCTAACTTCAACTTTTAACCCCTTGTTGATATACTCTTTCCCTGATCCTTAAAAAAATGTTGTTCATGATCATTATCATCATCTCATTTCTCATCCACCAACATGCAGCCCATTGGAGACAAGAATAGTTCTCTAATCTAATCCAATTAGCAGTCCATTTATATTACAGTAATAAACTAAAAATAACTCTATTCTTCCTTTATTACTCAAACTAACCTAACTCCACTTTTTATATATAATATATAATAAATATAATTATAGCCAACTTTTTTTATATTACACAACAAAAAAATCTAGGATACGTTGCATTATGAAGTACCATTTTCTCCGTCATCCTCGATCTTCGCCTCTAAGCTACTTCTTATAGAAATCTTCTCCAACAAAAAATGACAACTTATGATTCTTTTTTTTTAAGATTTATGATTTTTTAGGGGTACCAAAAAATATTGAGAGAAGAAAATAAAGAAGCAAGTTCGCTTTCCCAAAAAGTAGAAAGTTAGGTAAATTAAATGGTAATAGGCCTATATTTAGTGTGTATATAATTAATGTGTATACATACAAAATATACATAGATTGTTTTGTGATTATTCATCAATTATACACCATATATTTATGTATATATAACATTAGCATGTAATACAATAGTTTCAAAAGAAAGTAAATGGAGTAAATATTCAAGTTTAAAAGATTTTTGACTTAATTTATCAAACTATGTTAGAAATTTTAGGGCTATTTATTCTACATAAATTTAAGGATATATTTGATTTATTAGTCTTAGTGGACGTCTCTCTTGGATTTTGTCAAAGCATTTGAGTTAGTTATTGCTAACTCATGTTTCCCGAAGAGGGAAAATCATTTGATTACCTTTCGTAATACGGTAGCTAAAACTCAGATTGACTACTTACTTCTCCAGAAGGGCGATAGAAGCCTTTGTAAGAATTGCAAGGTTATCCCAAGTGAAAATATTTCCACTCAACATAGGCTTCTAGTGATGGATTTAGAGATTAAGAGGAAAAACAAGAGGAAGGCTATTAATGTCCAACCGAGGATTAGATGGGGAGGCCTGACTCCTGCCCTTTCACGAGAGATGGAAGAAAAGTTGAGTGATTTAGAGGCTTGGAGTAGTGATGAAAATGTGAACAATATGTGGGACAATACTACTGGTTGCATTATAAAAGTAGAGACCATAGTATTAGGGGTTTCGAGAGGGACCTTTGGTGGACGTCAGGGCGATTGGTGGTGGACTGACGAGGTCCAAGGCAAAGTGAAAGCTAAGAAGATTGCTTATACAAAGTGGTTGGAGGGTAGGGATGAGGATGATAAACGAAGTCTTAAGGAGATCTATAAAACGGCTAAGACAAAAGCAAAGATGGCGGTGACGAATGCTAAGACAGTAGCGTTTGAGCGCCTATATGAGGAGCTAACTGATAAAGGCGGGACAAGAGATTGTATAGGCTTGTTAAAGAGAGGGAAAGGAAAGCCCGCGACTTGGACCAAGTGAAGTGCATCAAGGATGAGGAGGGTAAGGTGTTGGTGGATGATACTTCCATTAAGCTAAGGTGACAAGCGTAATTCATAAACTCCTAAACGAAAAAAGAGATAGAGATATTCAGTTAGGTAATTTGGCACACTCTGAAAGTCATTGAGATTTTAGTTATTGCAGGCGGTTCAGAGTTGAGGAGGTTAGACGTGCTGTTAGTAGGATGAAGAGAGGGAGGGCACTGGGACCCGATGAGATTCCTGTAAATTTTTGGAAGAACATGGTCAAGAATGGCATAGCGTGGTCGACTACACTGTTCAATGCTATTATGAAGACTGCCAAGATGCTTGATGAATGGAGGAAGAGTATAATGGTTTCATTGTACAAGAATAAGGGTGATATTCAAAACTGTAAAAATTATAGGGGTATCAAGTTGTTAAGTCATATAATGAAGGTATGGGAGAGAGTGGTGGAGATGAGGATGAGAAAAGAAGTGTCTATTTCAGAGAACCAGTTTGGATTCATGTCGGGGCGATCAACTACTGAAGCAATTCATCTTGTTTAGAGATTAGTGGAGAAATATAGGGAAAGAAGGAAGGACCTCCACATGGTGTTCATTGATCTTGAGAAGGCCTATGACAAAGTTCTGAGGGGTGTACTATGGAGGTGCCTAGAGGTGAAAGGCGTTCCAATGGTATATATTAGGGCGCTAAAGGACATGTATGATGGAGCCAAAACTTGGGTTAGAACGGTGAGAGGAAACTCAGAGTATTTTTCTATTGAGATGGGACTTTATCAGGGATCTGTGTTGAACCCTTATCTGTTTGCCTTAGTGATGGATGAGCTGACGCGGTCTATTCAGGCGGAGGTTCCATGGTGTATGCTATTTGCAGATGACATAATACTGATTGATGAGACTCGGACTAAAGTTAATGATAAATTAGAGATTTGGAGACACGCTCTGGAATCTAAAGGGTTCAAATTGAGCAGGACCAAAATAGAATACTTGG
Source organism: Solanum aculeatissimum (assembly GCA_038996855.1). Taxonomy (NCBI): domain Eukaryota; kingdom Viridiplantae; phylum Streptophyta; class Magnoliopsida; order Solanales; family Solanaceae; genus Solanum; species Solanum aculeatissimum. Next base: position 2,628 of record JBCEWC010020745.1, read on the forward strand.
AGTCCAAATTCAGTGTTGCGAGGGATGAAACATACATTGATGTGAGGTTTGCCACTCAACTTATTCCCAAGAGAGAAATCTTTAAATATTTTGGGTCCATCATTCATAGTAGCGGGGATATCGACGATGATGTCACACATCGTATTAGGGCAGCATAGACTAAATGGAGGCTTGCCTCTGGAGTACTATGCGATAAGAAGATACCACCCAAACTCAAAAGTAAGTTTTATAGAATGGTGGCTAGACCGTCTTTGCTATATGGGGTGGAGTATTTGCCTGATCAAAAACTCATATGTTCAGAAGATGCAAGTCGCATAGATGAGGATGTTGTGATGGATGTGTGATCATATTAGAAGGGATAAGATTAGGAATGAGTCCATACGCGAGAGGCGGCCCATGTGGCTGATAAGATGAGAGAAGCGAGACTGTGATGATTTGGACATGTGCAGAGAAGAAGTATTGATGCTCCTGTTAGGAGGTGCGAGAGGTTGGATCTCGGAGTTACACGAAGGAATAGAGGTAGACCAAGGAAGTATTGGGGGGAGGTAATCAGACAAGATATGGCGAGACTTGATCTCACCGAGGACATGACCCTAGATAGAAAGGAGTAGAGGTCGCAGATTAGAGTAGCAGGCTAATAGGTTAGTAAGATTAGGTTGATGTCTGATTTTGGGGTATAGTAGGGTTGTAGGATTAATTGCGTTTTTATATCCTGGGGTGTCATTTTTTTTTATTTTTTTCCCTTTTTTTTTATTGCTTTATACATTACCATATACTTCTTGTTTATTAGTTGGTCTTCTTAGCTCCTTTTTTGTTCCTTTCCCTTTTTCATATGTAGTTATTCTGCTTATGAATTTTTGAGACGAGGGTTCCCAGGAAACAAACTTTCTACCTCTGAGGTAGTGGTAAGGTTTGCGTACATTTACCCTCCCCAAACCCTACTTGTGGGATTTCACTAGGTATGTTATTGTTGTTGTAGTCTTAGTGGATGACTATATGTGTTTTTACTCTCTAATTAATTTCATTTGAGGTATAGTTAATTAGTTGAACAACTTATAAATCAGTACAAAGTGTGCCCGTTCGGGCAACAGTTTGATAAAGTTCATGATTTATTACATCAATTTATTTCATTCTGTCAAATTCAATTCATCTAATATTGAGTTAATATGTAACTAAACGACCTAATAAGGTGAGACATTATTTTTGTTGGACATATTATATACAATCATAATAAAAAAATTTATTTATTAAATACTTATGTAAATTATAAGTAAACAAATAAGTATATTCAAAAGCTAGTAATTATAACTCATTTTATTCCATTTTAGTCCAAATTCATAACTAACCCGTCTAAATTAGTCGAATCGTTCTTTTAACACCCTATTCAAAAAGGTGATCTTATGACTTTTGAAAATAGTTTAAAAAATCCTCTTCCTTTACCTAACACTCAACACAAAGGCGCACATAGTTTTATCTTTAATGGCATTAGGAGTAAGACACCTTGATTCCTACTTTGAACATAATTATTTTTTAATAAGAAATTGACTTAAGATAAATAATTAGTGGACTACTTGATTAATTAGTGATGCAAGTTATGACTTCACCGCAAGTGGAGTCTATCTTAATTAAAGTCTAACAAGCAACAAAATTAAATTAGATGTCTAAATGAAAGTCATATGTAAGTATTTAATATAATAAACGTATAAATAAATACTACATGAGTATAAGCTATGATCGACAATGTCAATCTATTAGCAATAAACTTATTATAAAAGTTGTGGACTAAACCTAAGTTTTCCAAATATTTATTGAATGCAAATACTGGATAGAATAAGTTCGTAATTAATTATTAAAGCATTTTAGTTTCTAATTAGCAAATATTATTGACGAATCAGAAGAAAGTTGGTGGCTGGTTACATTCACATAATGATAGTTGACAGAAATAAATATAGTTAGAATTATATTTAACTCCTTTGTTATTATTTAAACGGGGAAAAAGGGTAAAAAATGTTTTTGTACTATCACAAAGGATAAATAATGTCAATCATTTATACTTTGGGCCATTTATGCCCTTATACTATCATAAATGAATCAAAAATATCCTGATACTAACGGAAAAGAGTAAACAATGCCCTTGATTTATATTTTGGTCCAAAAATGTCCTTGTCAATGATACATTGGTCCAAAAATGTCCTTGTCAATGATACTTTGGTCCAAAAATGCCCCTATTGTTAACAAATGGTTCAGAAATGTCCTTCTTTAAATGAATGTATATATATTTTTTCTTCTTAAACATATTGTATTCCTAATAAAAATATTATTTTTAAAGAATTTTTTTCTTATTTTATTTTTTTTAAATCACGTTACCTAATAAAAATGTAAGAAAATAATTATTTTTCTTAATCTCATTTTATCAATTAAAATAGAACATCGTACCCCTATAGCAAATAATATATGTCATAAATATAAGATAATAATAAACCAAACATTAATTTTTATTTATATAACAATAAAAATAGTAATTATAATAATGCAAAAAATATATTTTTGACGCTTAGTTTTGATGAGTATGGTCATCTTAGGAGTAGTGCTTTGGGATTTAGAATTAGGATTGAACAAAATGAGAGAATGTGGTTAGACATAGATTTGAATAGGATTCATAAGCTTCAGCTGATGGAGTGTAGTGTCATGAAAGAGAGCATAGTTAAGATGTGGTGCTAAGCTTGAGAGTATCCATAGAGTCTTTAATGTTGAAATGGTCCCATTCTCGATTAGAGTTGATGACTTCCTTCTTGAGTTCTAATGACTGATTGTCGAGATGTTTTAATGATTTGAGTTGATTAAGTTCCGATGTTCTATTCGTGCTTTGAATTCACCCTTGTTTCACTTATCATTCGAGGACGAATGATCCTAAGGGGGAGATATTGTAATACCCCACAACTCTATTCATACGATCCAACATTTTTTTGTCGTAAGTATATAAGCTTAAACCTAGTGATGCCTTGCATGCACCTATATTTTAAGTCTCATTCCTATATGTGTGAAGAGTATTAGGAGTGTATTAGGTTCATAAGAGACCCCCAATACTTAGTCGAGTTCAAGACTTTCCTATCGATTGAGTTTTTCGCATTAGATTATGCAAGAGTCAACTTTAAATGACCATAACTCTTAGAACATAGAGAACTATATGTTCCATAATCTACCAAATGAAGCTCTTTGGATTAGCTTTCCAACGCAACTGATTTTACCTCATTTGGAGTTCGAAGTCAAAAGATATGACCATTTTACTATAGACTGCCAGAACAGAGTTAAAACTACGAAACCTACTTATGGGTCGTGGATTGAAGTATGGCCCATACTGTTAATTCATAGAAAAAATTTTGCAAGTCCATTTTGAGTCCCATACTTGACGGACCCATCTACGGGTCGTAGATTGGGCTAGTAGAATCATTCAGAAACTCTAAAATTTGCCAAAAAGTTTACGAATGGGTTCATACGGGCCGTGGAACTTTCTACGGGCTATAGATTGGCTCATGAACGACTTTGACAGCTTTTTAAGAAAGATTATTTTGGTATTTTTTCCATCCTTTTAAAGCCTAAATTCAACATTTTTACACCTATATAAGCCCCTAAATATAACTAATCAGTCTATTTAGGTTCAAAATATATTTCAAGACTTTAAACAAGGTTCTAAGAAGGGAAAATCTAGGGTTTCTAGAGAATCAAGTATGTCCTTCAAAGTTCTCCAAAAAAATCTAAATTTCCAGATATGTAAGGTTACTCATAGAATTGGATTGAGTTCATCCACACGTCCCACATGTTGATTCCTTGTAACTGAGTCGAATAAAGTTTTATTCTAATTCCTGAATTGATTTTCTTGAGTTGTCTATTGTCCTATTGAGTTCTTTGTATATAAAAATATATTGATAATGTTCATGAGATTGGTATTGGATTGGATGCATGTTCATGTCTTCATTCACATGAATCCTAATTGAGGATTTTACTTGATTTTATGTATTATTTTGAACTGAGATTGATAGTCTTATTGAGCGTGTCAAACGCAGATGATTTATAAGCGTATTTTACTGAGTCTACATAAATATGAATTTTGAGCATAAACATTGGTTCGAGAAAAAGTCTTGATGATGTGTAAAGATTTTTAAGCATATTTTTAAAGAAAACACTTAATGTTTTCAGGAAGCATTTTGATAATGATGTAAATGAGTTTTAAAATATATTTCTTGATAGTTGATGATGATGATGACAACAAGTTGAATTTGAAATCTAGAACAAATAGCACATCCTTCACTGTTTATGTAAGCATCTTCAATATGTGAGATCTCATCCTTATCTTCTGTGGGCAAGTTCACCTTGTATTTTTGGAATTTAGCTACACACCTACTATTGTTAAACAACTTTCTATCTGATGTTACATGATAAGAAGCACTAGAATCTACTATTCACTCTTGAGAAACAACATTGGATAATCAACAAGTAACCATATCTGTCATATTGACTGGTTCATATCCTAATTCATATCCTTGGTGTTTTTGTTTAGTAATTGCATTATTTGTTTGTATTCTTCATCAGTAAATCCATGTCCTTTTGCAACAAAAGCATTATTCACCTCGTGACTTATTGAAGCAACTTGAGTTTGATCTAGTTGATCTCGAGACATATTATTTGTCAAGTATTATCCATTTTGATTTTCATGACTACTAGAAGTGTCATATCCTTGATTACTGTGTCCTCTATATGTAGACTGTCCTTTTGAATTGCCAGTGCTATAACCAAATTTATTTTTTTTCTTTCGATGAATAGGGTACCCAATCAGTTTATAACAATTTTTCTTAGTGTGACCAGTATAATGACAATATTCACACTTTTTGCCCTTGTAATTTTGATTTCCATGATTATAGCTCTGAATTTTGTTAATTTGCATAACAATTGGATTGAATTTTTTACTTACAATAATTACACACGTAGAATGTTGAATTTCATCCTCTATTACCTTAGCATACACCTAATTCAGAGATGCAGTAACACCTTTTAGTAGAATCTGCCTACGTGCTTGATCATTCGACTTATTTAACCCACTTAGAAATTGAATCAATCTCAATTAATATAAGTGACCTACATATTTCTTCAATTTTGAGCAAGCATAGCTTGACGAAGGCACTAAAGTACCATATTCTCCCCATAAGCTCTTCAATTTAGTAAAATAAATCAAAACATAGTTAGTACCTTGTGACAGTGTGTTGATATCTCTGTGCAATTGGTAGATTCTCATTTGATTCACTTTGTTGAATCACTTCTTTAGTTCTTTCCAAATTGTGTAAGCATTTGTGGCATACACAATTCCACTTAGAAACTCTTCACTGACTGTACTCATTGTCCATGATAGGACAATGACATTATATGTTTCTCATTGTTCATGTAATTCATTTCTATACAAAGCTCTACTACACACACTAGCTACAAAATCATATTTCCTCTTTTTTAGTAGTGTAATCCCATTGATTTGCTCCATACTCCATAATTCAATTATATGAAAATAATGTGACAAAGAAGAAAATGAGTTTGGTTGCCTGATAAAAATTATGAGATATGTGATTGAAAATTTGACTTGAGATTATGTTTGCAGTAAAAGTACTTGACAAGTACAAGCAAAATCAGATGAGAAAAGCTTGGTGATATTTATGGGAATGAGAAAAATAAATTATATTATTTGCTAACTCTACCATAGAGGTTGAAATAAAAGAATTTTAGCTTCAACTAGTGAAAAAGTGAATTGATTTTGTTATATTAAACATTTTATTTGAGAAATTAAATTTTCTCATTTTTGATTATTGGTAGAGTACAAAATCTTTATTGTAACGATAAATTCAGACTCATGAGAAGAAAACACAATATTGTGACATCATATTGATCAATGGTACATCATTTACTAATTATGTTAAATCTTGTAAATTCATGTATTAAGGTCTTAGCAAGATAAGGGCTTGAAGCACATCGAGGGAGATGAAATTGAAGCCTATAAATCCTGAGTCATATATGAGGAAACCTAATTTGGAACTAAAGATCCTATAACCAGGTTCAATGGGAAAAACGAATCATAGGATGACTTGTTGTGAAATGCACTAACATTAAATTTTATTCAATCCCAATGATGTAAGTGCATTTATCCTATAATGATTTATGGAGGTTGAGTCTATGAACTCTTAATGAAAGTTTGTATCTCGTTTCTTGACAGATTTCACCTATGTGAGTGTGAAAGTAGGTCGCTTTCAATGAGAATGGACTTGTTCTAAAAAACACTCATGAAAATTGGGATAGCACAAGGACATAATGTGCTGGCTATTAAAGCTTATGTCAACACCTTGATTGTTATGTGTAGGCAGTGATACTTTATTTCCCTTAAGCAGTCATAGTTCAAGTCTGAGACTAATACTGACTCTGGAGTAAAGGTTACTGTTTTACTAAGTGGAGATTCAATGCAGAACACATCTTCTTTATGCATAATACACCTTCAACTAAATTGGTGAAGAACTCTCTTATTTTAATATTAAAATGAGTAGGGGAATATTGGTGTATATGCATTTTATTATTAAAATGAAATATTATGTGTATATGTTAGTGTGTATAAATTGTGGTAGAATAGTTATTAGTTCTTGTAAATTATATGACCATTGGTTCTTGTAACTCTAATGGTCATTAGTTTCTTGTAACTTATATGACCATTAGAGTCTTGTAACTCATGTAACCACTAAGTCATGTTTTACATCATTATGTCTTGTAACTCATGTAACCTCCGAGACATAATTCTTCCATTCATTCACCTACATTATTATTCACTTTATTCTTATTCAAGACAAGGAATAATTTCTCACCTATAAATAGTGGTGATCTTTCTTTGTTTTGTGAGAAGAAAAAGTATACAAGAAAAATGAGAAGTGTGATAAATATTGTAGTGTGTAATGAAGTTAGTGAAATGTGCAATAGTGAAAGAGAGAGTTGAGACTAATGAAAAATATTCTAAGTCTTTGACTATATTCACTATATAAAAAAAGTATATTTTTATATGTTGAAGGAAGGTGTTCTTTTTGTGGAGTTTTGGACTCTTCAACTAATCCAGAGTTGTTTGAGTCATACAACATTGTTGGATTGTTGTATCCTGGAGGGGACAAATCAAGAGATGTATTGCTGGATCGGTGTAGATTATGCCGCAGTGAACTTGAATCTCTTTAAAGAGAGCGAGATATCCGCGCCTCAGCCTGAATGAATTTTTATTAAATTTTTTTATTTTGCCTTTTCAACTGTAATTTATTGTATATTTGGTATATTACACCAACACTTTGGATACTAACTCTTCTAATTGCACATTATATAGTATGAAGCGAAAAAAAAAATTTGAATTTCCAACAATTAATGTCTCCTCATTTTGTTTCACTTGTTATGCAACTTGATATTTTTTTTTCCAGTTATAATATTAGGTTAAAGTCATGAAGATGACTAGAAGTTGAGAGAGACGTGAGATTTAAGTAAATGAATGAATGAGTCTCTAAAGCAGATAGCAAACATGAGTCTTTATAATTTTGAAAAGAACTAGGGAAAACAAAGGAAAATATGGCAATCTTGAGAAAATAAATAGAAAAATGCATTAAATTAAATAATATAAGAAGCAAAACTACATTAGCTTAATTATACACCCAACTAATTAATTTTGAGGAATGAGGCATGTTAATACTCATGTACACATCAAGGATTGGATATGTGGAACACACATGTATAATAAATACATTAGGTAACACAATTATAAGAATGAGTTTGACTATAAGAAAATGAGACTTGGCTCCTTTCCATTACTTTGATTTATTTAACAAGCATCTTAACACTTATTAAAAAATATAAAAAAATTGAAAAACACTTTCTCATTTTGGTATGAAATATCAAAATCCCACATAATATTTTGGTTCTCATTAATATAATGTATCATTAATTTTATCCTAAATTTATATTTAAACATTAGTAAATTTTCCCTATATCCACAAAACCTCAAAGGCGTTTATATAATTACTAGTGGAGATAGCCCGTGCTATGCACGGGCCCAATATTTTAACTATATAAAAATAATTTATTAAGGATAATATT
>JBCEWC010020746.1:0-10778 GCA_038996855.1 Solanum aculeatissimum
TTAGTCCACCACCAACATCGCAAGGCTGCATCAAGTGTTATATAAATAGCACTAGCATGTGGAAAATACGGGGTGTTCCACATACAAACATATAATTAACTTATTTTTTAAATATTTCGTTAGTCCTACTAATATACACAACTATATTAGGTGTTTCTTAAGAAAAATACACAAAATATGATATGAATGATGACACTAAAATATTCGATAAAAAATAATAATGAAATCACGCAAAATATAAATCACGCAAATTGTCATTCTTAATGTTGAATTGATTTTTTTCATTAGCATTATATAGATTTGATTTGAGCTTATGTAACTCCTCTCAAAATGCCTTCTTATGACCTTATGAAAGATGTCATGCACAACGTATCATCTGTATTCTTTTTGGCAAATCCGAGGCTGAATTCTTAATCGGGAGGCAAAATTGTGTGAAAAAAGGTCTCTTTGGATTTTTAGATCGATCATATCAAAAAATAATTTCTCATAAAATTTTGCACTTCTAGAAGAGTACGCGACCTCTGTGTGTCGCAGAGAGGGTTTATTTTAGTACAAAAGTGACCCAAACTCATTCTAGGGTCAAAACATGAAAAAATTGAACTTCACACGAAAATGACCTATGCAAGAGCAAGTCCGTGTCCTGCCTGAGGTTCATTGATAGCGTTCAGACACACCTCCATATAGAAGTATGGATGATCGTTAGCAATATAATTACCCAACTATGAGTCAGGCTCGAACCCATAGGGATTGAGAGTTGTTTAATTCTAACCTTGAAGTAATTAATCGAACTAATTAATTATAGTCGTTTTAAAATTGATTGTAATAACTAGAATGTAACTAATTTCGCGATGTAACAATTGAATTAGAATCAATAGAAGGAAACATGTCGAGGATGTGTGCAATTGAATGTAATCCAACATGTGGGTCTCTAATATTGAATCCTATGACTAATTTACTTGTGGGTAGGCTAGAAACTTGTAACCATAACTATGGTTAAGTCAATTATGACGTATCAATATGAATCAATTAAGACTTCATATGCGATTCATACAAAATCCGATGGAACTTACACAAATATATAGTTAAATGATTTAATACCTTATTCGATTGAACCCTATTACATAATTCAATCCTTACACACGAAATCCAAGGCTATTGCACAATCCTTTCACTTTTAATATTCACTTTCATGCAATATTCAAAGATCTAAACATGAATCTAAATTGACAACCATAGATTGATAAATATAGGTGAAGGAAAATGCAAATCACATCAAATTAGAACATACACTTCAATTAAATCTGAAACTCATAGTGATAAATCAACATTCAACTAATAAACACACCCCTAACATGGAAGTTTTTAGCCACTCATGTCTAAACAAAATAAAGTTACCAAAGGGATTATCCATGACAATAGATTTTAAAATTTAAAGGAAATTTGATGACAAATCTTCTTCTTCTCTTCAATTCTTCACCCTCAATCCAAGTACAAAATCTTTCTCTCAAGCAACAAGTATTTTCTGGTGAATGTACTTTTCTCTCTCTAGAATGTGTAAAGTACAATACCAAGGATCTCACTGTGTATCCTCAAAAATTCCTCACCCTTTTCTTTTATACTTCAGATAAAAATACCCTTAATTTCTTCACACATCACCATTCAACAGTCAAAGTCATCCATCGCCGAACTATTCTGCGATCTGCCAAATGTGCACGAGACTACCTTTTTGAACCACTCTTGAACTCTTGAATCTGTAACATTAGGCGATAGAACTATGCATCACCGAATTAGTTTGGTGATTCGCCAAATTGTTACTTGCATCACCTTTTTGGACCTCAATTCTTCATTCATTGCTTACTAGTTTTTGTAAACTTGGAGGACATAACTGTTAGTTACAGAATTGATTTGACGATCTACCTAATTGATACTTTTGTTACACTTATTCACCTAACATTTAGGGTTGTACACTACGATAAAAGGTGGCCAGTGTAGTCATTCGATGATCCGCTGAAGTGTTTAACAACGACCAATTTCCACTGTCTTTTTGATGGTTTTGTTCCTTTTGTCCTATTTTGCTAAGACTTGTCCTTTCATGCATCTCCTTCCTTATTTTTAGCATCAAAGACACAATTTGGTTAATATATGAGGTCAAAGAACACATTGCAGACAACATTTTATGCAATTTAAGCCCTATATAAGTCCAACATGCAGATTCATCAGCACTCCCAACTTGAACTCTTGCTTGCCCTTAAGCAAGTCAAATACCAATCAATCCAAAGCACAATACTTACAAATAGGGCCATAAAGAGCAACACATATATTCCTCTTTTTTCGTCAAACTTCAAAGCTTCTACAAACCACTTACGCAATTTTAAAACTTCAAAAGATGACTAAGGAGTTCTTAAGACAAACCTATGCTCACAATTGCCACTGCAGTTGCTAATCAATGGCTAAAAACATTGCATCTGCCCTCACATCAAATAAGATCCTTATGCACACAAAATCACAACATTAATTTCAAGGATCAAGCAATTCTCACACTCCCAAAAGAGAAATGACATGCAAGTTTTTATCCATAGGCTTTCCCTTATTCTCAATCAATGTTTGCTCCATCTCATCCGAACTAGAATCTCAAGGGACTTTTCTAGAATTGTAATGTAGGCTTGAGGATGGGTATGATAATATTTGGGCCCAAGTGACTAATCCCTCCTTAAACTCTACACAGGGTTCTCATGATTCTTTTATTCCTCATTCACTTTCTTTTTCCCAATGACATCATTTTTCATTTCATCTCAACCTTTGGTGTCCCACATGCGACTATTTCTCAAAATATTTTGGAGGGTTCTGTTTAGAGCCAAATTCTTTTCTTTTTTTCTTTGTTAAAGCATAATTCTTCTTTTCTTTTTCATCACACACGAACTCCTCCATTTCTTTCTTGGTTCTTTCCTCAAACTTTAGAATGGGAGACACCCTTTTCCTACCACACCCTCAACTTTGGCAATTGGTCATGACTTTCACAAATTCAAGCTCAAGGAGGGAATGATGTTCAACAAAAAGGATAATCTTTTCAATTAAAGGTCAAGGGTAACAAGGCTGCTAATAAAAATGCTTAAAGCTCAAAGGTCTCACTAAAGATGCAATTAATGTCAAGGGAGGCTATTTGGTCAAAATGGACTTAAAAGAAATCAAAAATGTCCTAAGGCCATCTTCTTAATATGGGTTCAACCAAGTAACACTCTAAGAAAAATCGGGCAAGTTCTCAGTTTTAACAAGCATGCCTTTCAATAAATACCTCACCTCTCATGACAAAATGGCTCCCGAATTTAAACAATGGCTAGACAACACACATTCACAATTTATCGATCATTGCATATCCTAGCTCAACACTCACTTAGTTAATCGAAGATCCTTCCAATCCATGCATAGATCGTTTCCACATGAGATGAACTAGTAGGTGTGTCAATACATGCTCTTCATCCATGGAACTATATGAATCAAAGATATTGACAATCAATACTCGGATTGCTAAGGACTTTAAGTCATGACAAATCATTTTTGCAATGAATTTTCATATATGCACGAGTATTTTATCAAATAACAAAGGATAAAAATATACGACACACATAATCGAAAACGACATTCATCACCATAAAATAAAAAGAACTTACTAACTATTACAATACAAAAGAATATTTACATACCATCTCATCAAAAGAATATTTACAAACAAGAAGTAAAGGATTATCTTACTAATACATCACCGAAAATAAAAATAAAAATATGACACATTGTCTTAAATACCCCATAATAAGACTAAATAAAAACATCAAAAACTAGGATTCCAAATGTTCACCCCCTCCTAAAATAAAATCATTGTCCTCAATATATAAGAACAATATCATCAAAGCACAAAAGGAAGGAGTAAGATAAAGAATCCCCTTGATCACTCAGTATGTGGTGGTGGTGATGCTGATGTAGAGGTAGTGGGGGAATCCATGCTCGAGTTCTGAAGTGTAGACTCTAAAGTAGAATCTAGAATATTGGACTCCAACACACCAATTTATGGCCTTACAAGCTTTGGCTCATCTATACCAGATGATCTACTGGTCCTAATCATGGACGTATCCCAAAGTGACTCTCTAGTGACAACAATGATGATAGACTCCTCCGTCGATCTTAACTCCCTGTGATCCTCTAGGATGATATCAACTCTTAAGGCCTCCTCATATATCTCCAAGAAAGATGGAATAAACTTGCTTTCAATCACCACACCAAGAATCACACCCATGGAAGCCTCAGGAGGTACATCCACCAAACCCCAAAATGAAGTGATATCCATGGATTTTAGTGAATCTACCTCTTTCTTCAACTCATCAATATCGACCTTCACGACTGTCATGTCAACACTCACACCACCCTTAACCTCCAAAGCAGCCACTCTATCTGAAAATGCATCAATCCCAACCCCTGTTCCTCCACACTAACAACCAAATAATCTAGCCTAAAGTTTTGCTCCTCTATCATCTCTCTCCACTTCTTTCCCTCATTAAGTAATAGGACCAATGCTACTGTTATGGCCCTCTCAATCAACGTAGGCATGAAGGAATCAATTCTTGTAGCCTTGGTGTCAGTTAATTTGGCTAACTAGTCCAAATGGTACTGTAACGACTCATCTTAAGATGAGAAGTCTCACATCGACAAAATACAGGAGAGATGCTGGGTATATCAGTAAATAGGCTTTACCTGCTAGTGACACATTTTAAAGCCGTGCGGGCTTAAGCCCAAAACGGATAATATCACTAGCGGGTTGGGTCATTAAAGATGGTATTAGAGCCACTCCTGTGTTAGCCTTGTTGATGTGGGTTAGAGTTCAACTGAGTTTTAGACCAATCGTGGTGAGGCGGGGCAACACTCAATACTGAGTATTGGCAAATCCTATGCAGTGGGCAAACCTTAGCGAGGAAGTTGAGTTCATAGAGAGGGTGTATATAATAATCCATCTTAATATAAGAACTCTCACATCGACACAACATAGGAGAGATGCTAGGTATATAAGTAAATAGGTCTTACCTACTAGTGACACATTATAAAGTTGTGCAAGCTTAAGCCCAAAGCGGACAATATCACTAGCGAGTTGGGTTGTTAAATACAAGTTTGTAATGACTAGACCTAGGGGCCTAGTCATCACACGATGAATGAGACACCCGAAGGCACCTCACCCAAGCTGTCTAAGCTTCTTAAGCATTCATAGGCATTAAATTAAATCTTTTGTGGAAAACATAAGGAAAAGGGGCTATGGGCCATTTAGAAATGAAGCAAAATTAAAAAATAGTGAATATTGATAACATCATTTTGTCCATCAGCATACCACTAATGCATAACAAACAAAACCAGTGTGGTTGATTTCCATCAAATTGAAAGAAATCCATAAATGTGCAACATAAAAAATAAAAGCCTCAAAGGGGCCATAAATACATCATCTAAAACAAAATATAGGATAAAGTGAAAAATAGGTAGATCCTCGAACTAAGGGCTCACCACAATAATAAGCTAGTCTTGAATGCTAATTACTAGCCACGAGCCGGTGGAGGAGTACTTGTTCCTATATGGTTAAATCATGCAGGCAAAATATGCGTTAGTACTTTTGGAATGTACTAAGTATGTGAGATGCAATGTATGAAATTGTAATGCCATCATTCATAAACATAACTTATACATAGTAATTAAGATGAATGTAAAATCATGCATGAAATAAGGACACAACTCAATATGAATGAGGTTAAATGCATAAGAAAACATAAGTGATAAGATCACACCATAGAATCATATACTGGTGGGAATATTCCTTAATCAACATATAAGAGCATGTGAGATACTACATGGAATTCAACATAACCCCCTGCGTTGGCACAGGGAGATCACTTGCCAGTTGGAACTCCATCAACTTAGTATGCATCATAATAACATAAATGGCCTAGGTGGATCTACTAGCCTAGCCTACAAGGGCTCCTATGGTGGCACATAGTTAATGTGACAAGAGGTTTCTTGTAAGGTTCCCTTACTGAACCCCACCTCAATGCCACATGTGGTGCTAAGTCATCCTACAAAATATTTAATAACATAACTTAAAATCATAAGTAGCAATCATAAGTGTAGCTCGAAATTAGGAACCACCAAGTGAGTATTGTCCTTTCATCTTGGGGTCCTTTCTGAAACATATTTAGGGCAATTGTCAACACACTTATATATTTGACAAACTTAACTTTAAAACTTATCTTTGATGCCCTAATCATCATCTTAAATCATGCATAAATTTACTTGAAAACTAGGTGGGCTTTGCTTTTAAAATAGAATAATCATAAATCACATGAATCATAAGGAAATTTCTCTTTTAAAAGCACTATAAAAAAGTTCCACACTTTATCATCATCAAACCCAATATGGGGTTATTATCAACAACCTAAACATGCATCTATACTTTGTAAAATAATCATAGGATATCATGAATACCATTTAATAACTTAAAACATCATATAATCATCAAAGTATGTATAATATATTAAAGGAACTTGGATAAAAGGTAAAAGACTTTGAAAGGGACTTTATGGGTGGAAGGTTACCCATAAATGAACTCACATACCTTGGGTGAACTAGAGTGAAACAAACTTGTAGGATTGAGGAAGAAACCTTGGGAACCCTAGCCTTGTTCTTGAGAGCTTCTTGCATTCGGAAATTTAATGAGTGAATAATGGGGGATTGAATGAGAGAATTAGGGCTTAAAGGCTAATATAGGGTCTCTTTACCATAGCCAAAATGACATAGTTTAGGAATAGATAGGAAAGAAATGACCAAATTATCCCTTCTTAAAAACTATCAAAATCGACTTACAGAACCTCGATTATGGGCCATAGGTCAAATTACGGACCATAAGTATCTTCGTCTAATACCACATCTAAAAATTCATAAAAATCAAATTTGTTGTACTCAAAGATACGAAGCCTTGTTATGGGCTATATTCCATTCCACGAGCTGTCTGACAACTCGTGAACCACCTTTCAACAAACTCTAAATTTCCTTCAAGTCTAGGGTCTTACTCACAAAACCACCTATGGGTCGTAAGGTCTCCTATGGGCCGTAACTTGGTCTGTGGGTTACCCCTCACTTGGAAACTTTTTCCCTTTTCTGAAGTTCATATTCACGAACACGACTTACATACTGTATGTCCACTTATGGGCCATAAGTGTCTCAATTAAACCGGACCTCAGGTCATATGCATAACGTTTCTACACTCAGAGATCCTAAATTAGGGTCATTACAAGTAGATGGTAGCTTGTGTAATCGGGGCTAGAGTGTTGAAGCATGTGGCTTCAGTTGAGTAGAGAATGAAAGGGAAGGAGTAGGAGTGGAAGGGGTCAAGATAGAGGAAGAAGGTATACCTGACTCGAGCATTGTCTTAGAAGTGCCAATCTCAAGCATCTCAACATGAACAACCGACGTGGTGTCCACTGGCTTCTTCTAAGCCCTATCCTCCTCATCCCATTAGAAATCTCCCTCAATACGTTGGATGTCTGTAGCAACTGATGGAGTGATCTCCACATCAATTGTTCTTATAAAAGGCACATCAACTCTCTTGCACAAGGTTGTAACAAGGCTAAAAAAGGGGAGAGAATTCTAAAGTTTTTTTTAACTTCAGTGAGAATCTTCGGAGCTATACTTTAATTGAGATTCAATTTCCTATGATCCATGATACAACCTACCAGTTCCGCTTTAGGATTCCATAAGATTGTCTACTTTTGGGATGACATAAGGTTGTTGTTGATGAAATCAAACCAATCCTACCAGGAATATTTAGCTCTTTCTTCTCAATCACTACCCTTTCTTCCAATCATAATAGTGCTGCAATACTGGTCATCGAGGCAAGCCTTGCTTTGTGGTCATCAAGGGTCTTTTTCTCAATCATATCAGCTAGATCGTGGCGAAGACAAAATGTGCAACACAACAAGTCATCAATCTCTGTCTCACTGTAAAGGATGGGCACACCTCACACTTCTAACACATCTACAATCTTCAGAGCAATTTTTACACAACCTTTGCTTTTTGGAATCACTCTAGCATAGGGCTCATAGAACTCTCTGACCTAACTAGGGATATATGGTTCTCGAGGTGTGGTGAAATGTTGAAACCCCTGGAATCTCAAGGTGTCCCACACCTTGGGTTACTTGTCAATGACCTCATATGTAGATAATCGCTTTTCCTCTAATATCATTCTAACCCTTATAGCTTTTAAGCGATTAAGATATCGTGGGGAAATTATTTCTCAGATGGCTTGGGAAGTCTAGAGTAGTGGGTTATGCACTGCCTTAGTTCTTTCATAAATTTGGTCACATTTGTGAATCAGATCTAAAGTCGTGGGCTCATGTACAAAAGGTTTGGACCTCGTTTGTTCTTTCTCAGAGTCCATTCATTCTAGCTCAAGAGACCCCTCTTTATCGTTGTTGGAGTCTCCATGTTCCACCACTTTTTACTTTTCTTTTCCTCACTTATCCCTACGAGGCCTTTATGTCCTTTGTTCCTCTCCTCCGGTAGCTATAAGGGCTACCAAGGCTGCGTGGGATCCATCATGTGAAATAGAATCCTTTTGACGGGGCATAACTGCAAAACAAAGCAAACATGTGTGTAAGAACCAGTGGTATGAAAGAAAAATCCAAAAAGAAACCTTAGAAAAACATGTATAAAAGGTTAGTGAATTTTCCCACCAAACTTGTTTCGCAGATTATTGAACCAATTCGACAATCAAAATGAC
This sequence comes from Solanum aculeatissimum, assembly GCA_038996855.1. NCBI lineage: Eukaryota > Viridiplantae > Streptophyta > Magnoliopsida > Solanales > Solanaceae > Solanum > Solanum aculeatissimum. Next base: position 8,804 of record JBCEWC010020746.1, read on the forward strand.
TGTCGTATTTTGTTATAGAATCTAAGGCTAAAAACATCATTGAATTTGGTGACAGTTGTAGGCATTCGACAATCAAAATGACCATCGCCTAATATGACAAAACTCAGGGATCACAAATTGTCACAAAGGGCAATGCATGTGGCCTTTCAACGAATCGCCTAATTAACTCGACGGTCAAATTGACCATCGCCGAAGTTGGCTAGCAACACTAATTTCCCCAAAAATTCATATTTTAAGCATACAATAAACAAAATGAGGAAAATGTCACAGCATATGCCTCAACAACACATATCCACACAAGAACATGTCAATTGACTTCTAACAATCACACCATGAATACTAATTCAACCACATGATGACTTTACCCTTAAGAAAGATGTCACCCACTCTATTATCGAGCAAGTTCAAGTCATGCGATTAAATTTGTGGGTTACTCATACTTCATCCACATAGCATGATGCAAATAAGACCATAAAACATATAATTATGTCAAATTCAACTCAAACAAGCTCATAAACTCAACTAAAATTACAGAACAAGAACCATTCAATCAAATTAGGATTCATTACGAAATATGACAATGATTAGGCACCAAGAACATCAATTACATTCTTGACCCACCATATATACACCATCAATTTCATCAAAACCCATAGAAATCAAAAACTTGTCTAGACAAGTACAAAATCAAGTAAGAGGGTTTCATTATAACAATCCAACACATCACCTTACAATTTCCATTGATTGTTCATATCACAAAATGACCCAAATAGTTCCACAACTAAGCTCAAGCAATATCCAATTCAAAAATTTCATAAAAATAAGAAAAAGGGCCAAAGATATACTGAAATGGTGATTTAATGACAACGAGAAAGAGGATGATGATAATGATGCTCAATCCCTAATGAAAATGATGAAAAATAGAAGCTAATGGATTGATGAGTGCTTAGGAGTGAAAAAGATGAAAAGTAAAAAGTAAAAAAGTAGAGAGATTATTTCATATGAAGATAAGTCGATCAGGCGGAACAATTCTACAATGCTGACTTACACCGTCGAACACATTTGGTGATCCACTGAATGTGTACTTGAAAGTCTTTTCATACTGAAACTTAGGACTTCCATGATGCATCAAAAGGCAGTGATACTATTCATTGTCAAACCGATTCAGCGATCTAATAAATCATCACTTTGATCTTCGAACTTGACCGAAACTCAAGGGCCATCAATTGACCCAAAATGTGGTCAAATTTGGGGTTGCCATTTTAGCTCAGTGATCCATTGGATGTTGAAACCCTTTTCCTTATGCATCCACTACAAAAATTTCACCTCCGCTCACCTGCACATATAACACACACTATTCAAAATCACTAAAACCTTGGATTGCCTCCCTGGAAGTGCTCTATTTAACATCGTGGCATGACTTGAGCAATTTTCTATGCCTCATTTAGCGTCACTGAAGACATTGGAGATAGGCTCAGAAAAGTGGACAAGGACAGGGCCACGAGCCGTGAAACTTTACAAGGCTCGTCTAGGGTGTCGTCAAGTGGTCCAGTGAGCCAGGGGTGGCCTGGAACCACCCCTAAGACAAGTATAGGTCAACGAGACCTTGGACGGTTTGTTTGGACCCAAACGGTCTATTTACTGCTCCGTGAAGTGGGGCAGTAGCTTGGCTAAGCCAAGGCTTATTTTTGGAGGCTAAGTATGGGCTGACGGGACCTCACATGGATAGTCACACCTCAAACGGTCCATCAAGTGGTTCGTGAAGTGTTACAAAAAGTCCTCCGAGAGTTCGTGCTAGAAATATGACTAAGTATTGTTTGATGGAGGGGCAGACGGCTCGTGCACCACTAAACGGGCACTGCAGCTGCCGTTTGACATTGGTTAGTCTCGGAAAGTTTCATTTTATTAATGGTATTTTCGTGATTTAACATTTCCCTAGGCCCCTTTTTGGTACCCTAAGGTCTCCTAAACCCCT
>JBCEWC010020747.1:0-10777 GCA_038996855.1 Solanum aculeatissimum
CACCTTCCTTACGACCCGGTCTTTTTGGAAGGGTTTACAAAACATAGCATATCAATAGACTTAGTGTGATCACAACTTAGCCTTAACCCATAATTTAGTCAAACCATAGTCAAAATCATTTTAGGGACTTAGCCCATATCAAAACTTTCCTAATAGACCCATGAATCATGCACGCAATGCCATGAGGATAATATGAATAGCATGGGTAATGGAATTCAAGATTTACATTCAATTTAGGAGTAGTTCATGTGAAATTCAAGTCAAATCATGAAGAAAATCTGTAATCAAAACACCATGAAAGTTACCAATGCCTATGAAAATTGTTAAGGGACATGCACATTGATAATTTAAAACTTCCAATGGAATTCATGACATTATTTAACATTTTGAAAGACATTTGATCATAAAACATGTAGAAATCCATAATAAGCCATAATCCATGAATCTATTTTCATTATGATTATTTAAATGTTGATTCAACTACCCATGCTATTCAATGATCATTCATACATTGCATTGATGATCATGGAGGCTTGACTTGATGAAACTCTTGATATGGTCTTCGACCCACTTGACATGATATGATTTGACTTGATCTTGGTAAGACATGGGATTTGACTAAAATGTGATCATATCTTGTCTTTATAAGGCTCTTTGAGCATTTTAGGTATTTACACCATATTGTTATGTTAGAATGAGCTACTCCTATGCATCGATCTTTGAAATGACACTTGAAACTCTTGTTTGGCTATTTATCTTAAGTATGAAAAGATTTAAAATATGATTTGGCTTTTTAGCCTAGCTTTGCATTGTATGGATTTGAAGCAATTGAACCTCCATTTTAAAAGATGGTATATGTATTCCCCTGGGATAAGACTTAGTACCAAGGGATTGGGGTCAGGATGGACTATCTCCAAGGGTCCATACTTCTTTTCATCAAACCATGTGCCAACATGGGATTTCTCCCAAGATAGGATGACTCATTTTTTTACCCCCTATTGAGGGTGTCTTGGGATCTACCTGGCAAGTAGTCCAATTCCAAGTAGTAGCTTGCTTGGTCTCCCTTGTTGTCGATTGAGGTCACATCCCCGCTATGAAAATGTAGTTTGCATTCATACATCATGGAACTTCATGGCATATCAGTATAATACTTTTCCTTTATTATACATATTCTTTCTATATATATATGTGCCCTCGCCATCTAGCTTTGTAGTAGGTTAATGTTCATATGCATGGCATGCCTGCAGACTTAGTACATTTTATGTGCTAACTCATAATCTTTGTCTACATGATCTAACTATGTAGGGGTCGGAGATGACATTCATCCACCATTGGACGCTTAGTTGAGATCTAAGACTTTTTGCTTGGGTGAGCCCTATACTACAAGGGAAAAACCCACCTCCTTCTAGCTTATATTTCATTATGTCTTGTCTATCTTGTGAGTTGAGGGTGAGCCTGGGTTATGTCGAGGCCCCATCTTATTCTATGTAGAGGCATTGTTGGGCATATATAATTTTATTGTATGTCATACTATGTGCTTATTTGAGACTTTATGACAATCTACGCTTTGTTATGACTACTTATGCTTAGATTATGCTTTTGCTTATGTTATTATGTTCGGATAGATGGGAATGTGCTTATGTGGAAAGTCCCTAGCCCTTGCTTGTCCCCATAGCTTCAGTTATACTTACTCGCCCCTTAGAACGCAATTGCTATCTATTATGTGATTCATGGTTATCTCATTCCCGATGATGTCCCCATAACTTGAGTCCAAAGCCCTAGAATACCTTAGACTTATGTGTTATTTATTGTATTATGCGCTTTTGAACCAATGATATGTTCGATGATGCTTGGATGGCTTGATCGAGGATTCTCAGGTTCTCTTTCGCCATGTCACGTCTAGGCCCTTATCTCGTGTTAGGAAAAAGATGATACCAGAGCCCTAGGTTTGTAAATGATCCTCGGAGTCCAACATATCGTTTTAATTATAGTCTTATTCATAGGTATGATGTACGCCAACGCCATACCTATGAATGAGAGGCTATGATGACATTTTAAGAATTATCTCACTTCATTGTTCCTTATGTCGTGCTATGAACAATTTTGTAAGATTTCCTAAAATATTGGTATTCTTGTCACTCATTCATAAAATGTCTCCCCAAAGAGTTCCCCTCCCTAGATAAGCCCTAGTTTAGGAGGAACAGGTCCCTCCGGAGCCTGTGGAGGAATAAGTGACTCATGCTGAATTTCGGAATGTGGTTGTTATGTTGGCCCCAAAGTGGTGACTGATCAAGCCCGACCAACTAACCCCACTAATGGTAACACTCCGGCTTTTAGGGTGAAGGACTTTACCCGAATGAATCATCCGGAGATCTTTGTTTTGAAACTTGATGAAGATGCCCAAGAGTTTATTGATGAGCTCTGTAAAGTGTTGACTGTTATAGGTGTCAGTTCTGAGGAGAAGGCTGAAGGATGTAGCCCAGGTGTGGTACAATCAGTGGTTGGTTGAGAGGATTGCGAATGTTAAGGTTAATTGGGAAGATTCCAAGTTTGCTTTTCTAGATCATTTCTTCCCTCTTGATCTTTGAGAGGCAAAGATGACTAAATTTATTAAACCCAGGTAAGGTAGCATGTCTGTGAAGGACTATTATCTCAAGTTTACCAAGCTCTCAAAGTATGCTCCCACGCTAGTGGCGGATCCCTGTGCAATGATGCACAAGTTTACTTCTGGGGTCTGTGACTTGGTGGTGAAGGGTTGTCGCACCGCATGCTTATTTGGGAAATGGATATCTCTAGGGGTATGACTTATGTTGTACAGATTGAAGGAGAGCAGCTTAAGGAGAAAAGGGTGAATGATTCCAAGAGGACCCAATTTGATGCTGGGTTCTTCAATTCTTTGAGTGGTGGTGGAAATGGTCGATTCCAACAAGGCCAAGGTTCAAATATTAAGTTTTCCAACTCTAGGGTGCCTCCTCCTAAGGAACCAGTTTGAGGTGGACCACGACCTCCCTATTGTGGCCAGTTTGGGGGAACTCATTTGGGTGAATGTAGGAATGCTTCAGGTGCTTGTTTCGGGTTTGGAAGTATGAACCACAAGATTGTTGATTGCCCAAAGAACTCAAAGAAGGATCAAGTGGCTCCAGTTGGGCAGGGACAACCGAAGGATCAAGTTGGTGGTGCTCCCAAAAATAATAGCTTCTATGCTCTTCATGCCCGACAGGAGGAGGATGAAGCTCCAGATATTATGACTAGTATGTTAAAAGACTTTGATTTTTATGCTTATGCTGTGCTTGATCCAGGTGAAAATTTATCTTTTGTGACTCCTCTGTTGGTTTTTAAATTTTGTTTGAATCCTCAAACTTAGAGGGAACCTTATTCGGTTTATACTCCCATGGGTGAGTCTATTATTTCCTAGAAAGTGTATCAGGGTTGTCCTATTTCAGTCCTGCATAAAGTCTTTCCCGGTGATCTTGTAGAGCTTGAGATGTATGATTTTGATATTATTCTTGGGATGAATTGGTTACATGCGTCATATGCCTCGGTCGATTGTAGAACTATGCAAGTTAGATTCCAGATTCCTAATGAACCTATTTTGCAATAGAAGGGTAGTGATTTCGTGGTTAGGGGTCGGTTTATTTCCTACCTCAAAGCCTGGAGGATGATTTGTAAGAGGTAGATCTATCATATTGTGAGGTTTAGAGATATGGACTCTAACTCTCCTACTCTTGAGTCGGTTCCGGTATTTAATGTGTTTCCCGATGTGTTTACCAAAGATTTGCCCAGTATTCCTCCTGAAAGAGAGGTAGATTTTGGTATTAAGCTCCTTTTGGATACTCAACCTATTTCCATTCCTCCATATTGTATGGCTTCGTCTGAACTAAAGGAGTTGAGGATCAATTGAAAAACTTGTCGGAGAAAGTCTTTATTAAGCCAAGTATTTCTCCTTGGGGATCTCCTGTGTTGTTTGTGAGAAAGAAGGATGGATCGCTCTGAATGTGTTTTGATTATCGACAGTTGAATAAGTAGATATCATGAATAAGTACCCGTTGCCCAAAATAGATGATTTTTTTATCAACTTCAGGGAGCCACTCATTTCTCTAAGATAGATGTTCGTTCGATTTACCACCAGTTGAAAGGGACAGAGTGTGATATTCCAAAAATAGCTTTCTAGACTCGGTATGGGTATTTCAAATTTATGGTAATTTCATTTGGTTTGACCAATGCCCCAGCAATATTTACGGATCTTATAAATCGGGTATTCAAGCTATTTCTTGACAGTTTTGTGGTTGTCTTCATTAATGATATCCTGATTTACTCCCGGACTGAGCAGGAACACAGGGACCACTTAAGGTTCTTACTTCAGAACTTAAGGGCGAAGGAATTATTTGCCAAGTTTAGTAAATGTTAGTTTTGGTTAAGGGATGTTGCTTTCCTTGGTCATGTGGTGTCCGGTGATGGTATTAAGGTTGATCCCAAGAAGATCGAAGCCGTAAAGAATTGGCCTCGACCATTGATCCCTTCTGACATCTGAAGTTTCCTTGGGTTGGCCGGTTATAATCAAAGGTTTGTTGAGGGATTCTCTTCTTTTGCGTCCCCATTGAATAAATTGACTCAAAAGAAAGTTAAGTTCGTGTGGTCAAACGAGTGTTATAATAGTTTTCAGACTTTGAAAGACCGCCTTACATCAGCTCCTATCTTGACCTTGCTAAATGGATTAGATGGATTTGTGATGTATTATGATGCTTCGTGGATTGGGTTGGGATGTGTACTCATGAAACATATTAAGGTAATAGATTATGCATCTCGGTAATTAAAGGTACATGAACAAAACTATTCGACGTATGATCTTGAGTTGGCACCGGTGGTTTTTTCTTTAAAGATTTGGAGTCATTAGTTGTATGGATGTCAAGTTGATGTTTTCACCAATTACAAGAGTTTTCAATATGTGTTCACTCAAAGAGATCTTAACTTGAGGAAAAGGAGATGGTTGGAACTACTCAAGGATTACGACATGAGTGTCCTATATTACCTAGGTAAGGCGAACGTTAAAGCGGATGCCCTTAGTAGGCTATCCAAGGTTAGTGTGTCGCATATTGATGAAGGAAAGAAGGAATTGTTAAGGTATATGCACTGTTTGGCTAGGTTGGGTGTTAGATTGACCAACTCAAGAGATGGTGGCCTTCTTGTTCAAAACAGGTCTGAGTCTTCTGTGATTGTTGATGTATAATACAAACAAGATTTGGATCCTTCCTTGGTAGTGTTAAAGAAGTTGGTTGCCGAAAAGAAGATAGAGGTTTTCTCCCAAGGGGGAGATGGTATGCTATGATATCAAGACCTGTTGTGTGTCCCATATGTTGACGGCCTTAGGGAGATTATCATAAGACAGGCTCATAGTACCCAATATTTTATCCATCCGAGATCTACTAAGATGCATCGGTACTTGAGAGAGGTGTATTGGTGGCATAGCATGAAGAAGGACATAGCAATGTTTCTGTTGAAATGTCCAAATTTCCAACAGGCGAACATTGAACATCAAAGGCTCGGTGGTTTGTCGCAAGATATTGAGATTTTTATTTGAAAGTAGGAAGATGTGAATATGGACTTCGTAGTTGGGTTACCCCATACTCGTAAACAATTTGATTCTATTTGGATTGTTGTTGATCGAATGACCAAGTCGGCTCACTTTCTACCGGTGAAAACTATTTATAATGCCTAAGATTATGCTAAATTGTATATCCAGGAATTGGTGAGATTTCTTGGTAAAGATTATGCTAAATTGTATATCCAGGAATTGGTGAGATTTCATGGTTTACCAAGGTCTATCATATCGGATCGTGGTACCCAATTTACTTCTCACTTTTGGAGACCATTCCAAAAAGGGCATGGCACTAAGATTAAATTGAGCACCACTTTTCATCCCCAAACCTATGGGCAACCTGAGAGGATAATTCAAACTTTGGAGGACATGTTAAGGGATTGTGTTTTAGAGTTTAAGGGAAACTAGGATGATCATCTACCGTTTATCGAGTTTGCCTACAAAAATAGTTACCACGCTAGTATTCGTATGGCTTCATTTGAAGCTTTATATGGTAGGAGGTGTAGGTCCCCGGTAGGATGGTTTGATGTAACAACCAGAAAATTTTTGATAACTCCGTATGGTTGGTCTTAAATGATGTTATACTAGTTATGGTTGAATTTTGGTATCCACGGGTGGAGTTTAAGTGGCCGAACGTAAAACGGATCAGTTGGTGGCCTAGAGAGGTTTTTTGGGAAGTGTACTTTGAACTGTCATACCATTTGATGTGAGTTTAATCGTGTGGGATACTATATATCAAATTGAATCTCTTTGAGTTAGCTTCGCAGCGCAACAGGTTTCACTCGATTCTGAGTTCGAATGAGGAAGTTATGGCCCAAACACTGAGACTACCTGAAATTTGGAAGACATTTGAGATAGACTCTGCAAAGTGGCCATGGAAAGGCCCACGGTCCGTGAGAGATGTCGTGGGGTGTCCCAGTGAGCTAGGAGTCTCTAGGAACCACCCCATGAAGCAAGTCATAGGCCACGGACCACCAAACGGTCCGTGAGCCATTTGATGAGCCGTGTGGGGTGTCGTCTGGTGGGGCAGTGTCTTGGCCAGGCTGTGGTTGTCCTAGGTGGATAAGGTAAGGCTTACGGGATCATGAGACGGCCAGTAAACGTCCAAACGGTATGTCAAAGTGCTCGTCAGGTGGTCCAGAAAGTCTTCCAAATATTCGCGCGGAAAATTGGCTAAGTGTCATTTGATGGAAGGTTGAGACGGTCCGTGTGGCACTTTGACGGCACTGTAGCAGCCGTGTGGCACTGTGTCCAATTAAAAGTTACGTTTATTAATGGTAATTTAGTTATTTAACTATTCCCTAAGACCCATTTTAGGTATCCTAAGGTCTCCTAAATCCCTAAATCAATCCCCAAACCCTTATTCATCCATTCAAACTCTTCTACACTCACTTTGGAAATTCTAAAACCCTCTTGGCCTCCATTGAAGAAAGTTTGAAGAATTTGGGGAAGACAACCTTGACCAAGTTTGACCTTGCAATTTGTTAGTGCAATTAAGGTATGTGGGACTTGAATCAAGGATCCTCTTCCATCTTTGAAGACCCTAGGAACCCTAACTCTTTAAATTAGATTTTTAAGCTTTCAATTATGTTATGGGTTCTTCCATTAATGTTGTAGATTAGTGTTGGGACTTGAGTGTTGTAGTTTTTAGGTAATTTAAACATGATTTTGAACTTGAATTCATGAATGTTCATTGAAACCCTTATGGATCAACTTGCATGTACCTTTTCATGATTTAAATATGCATGGGTAACTTGTATTATGATTTATTCATGGATTTCTACATGATTTATGATGAAATGTCTTTCAAATTGTGAAATAAAATCTTGATTCAATTACCCATGTTCTTGTATCTCATTCATGACATATGCATGGTTATTGTTGCTATGGAAACCTTGATAAAAACTCTTTGTCCCTATGGGACCCATGATGAAACTCTTGAAACTTATTATTTGAAACTGTTGTTCCTTTGGAACTCATGATTTGAAACTCTTGACTTGTGATCACATAGTCTCTTGATATGATATGAATGTAAACCTTTCTGAAATGGGTATGGTTTCCCATAAGGAAGGTGGTTTTGGTTCTTTGAACATATTGGGTGCTTGCACCATATTGACATGTCTTGATTGCTTGTTATGACAAGCCCTTGTATATGGAGCTACTCCTTGGATGAAGCATGACATAAAGGTTTGTTCGGCTTTTTGCCCCATGATGCATGATTTTGAACTATGTTAATCTCTTGTTAAGTATGCATGAAGTATTTGAAAGTATGTTTGGCTCCTAAGCCCATGTTGCATGATTTGAAGTTTAAGTGTCAAGTTTCCGTTCTAAGCATGGATGCATATATATATATATATATGTAGAAGTATTCTTATGGGATGATGGCTTAGTACCGAAAAGGATTGGAATAGTAAGTGGGTTATCCCCAAGGGTCCCACTTCTTTCCCGAAAGCATGAGCCTACCTGGGTTGCTACCGAAATGGGTGTTGTTTCCCGTAAGGAATTCCTTGATACCGACATGGGTATTGTTTCCCGTAAGGTATACCATGATATGATATGTTATCTTTGTCTTGAAATCCTCCGAAATGGGTATTATTTCCCGTAAGGTAGGTGGCCATCCTCCGACATGGGTATTGTTTCCCGTAAGGTGTGATGTAGATTACCCTTGGCAAGTAATCTTCTCTTTCCCAATGAGGGGTAGCATTGGGGCAGGTTTATGTTGTAGCTCACATGGATTTGTGATATCGGGTATGGTTCCATCCCCTACCCTACTTATATGAGCATTATGGCATGGCATGCATCATGACCTTAATGGCATATTGATATATTATTCATTCTTGTATCCATTTCTCTATATGTGCCCTTGTCTTGAAGGTTGTCATAGGCTTATGTGCATACGCATTTGCATTCCCGCATACTTAGTGATTAATTGTGCTAACCCAATTTCTATCTATATGTTCTAACCATGTAAGTGTCGGCGATGAATTCCATATTCCACCGAATGTTGTGTGACCACTCTTGAAGATTTGCACTACTGGTGAGGCTTTTTATTCAAGGGTAATGGCCATTATCCATCCACCTAGTTTTATTATATTACTTATTTCATTTAGCTATTGAGGGTGACCCTCAAACTATATCGAGGCCCTGTTTCATCTATGTAGAGGCTTATAGACAAACTCTAAACTTTTGTACTCCGATTTGAATGTTGAATGTTATGTTTATGGAAGCTTTGTTTATTAGTTTTAATTATGAGGATTGTCATTTATTATTCTTATGATATGAATGTTGGGGATTTGAATGACTGTGTGCTTATATGGTAAGTCCCATGATCCCGGTGTGATCCCATAGTTTACTTCCCATTTCACGTTCCCTTAGGGATTGTTGTTATACGTTACGTGAACTCATGTTTATCCCATTCCCGAAAATATCCCCATAGTTTGAGTATCAAGTACCTAATTCCCTAGCATTTGTGTGTTATGTGTTTATTTTCTACGCTTTTGGACCGATGATGAGTGTAATGATGCTATGATGGCTTGATCGAGGACTTTCGGGTTCTCCTTCGCCATGTCACATCTAGGCCCCCTATCTGGGTCGTGATAAAGATGGTATCAGAGACCTAGGTTTATAAATGATCCTCGGAGTTCAATATGCCGCCTGAAGTAGAGTCTTGTTAATGGGTGTGTTGTACACCATACCTATGAGTGAGAGGCTATGACGACATTTTAGGAAATTCCTCATTTCACTTCTTCCTCATAACGTGCCATGAGATCTTACATGTTTCTTCTAAACCTTTGTGTGTTTGTCGCTCTTTCAGAAAATGCCTCCAAAAGAGTTTCTTTTCCCGTCAGGCTCCAGAGTTTGAGGAGATCAACCCTCGGGCACACGTTGAGGAACAAGTGTCCCATGCGGAGTTCAGGAATGTTGTCTCCATGTTGGCACTGGTTGTGAAAAATGAAGATCGTCCCACTAACCCGGTCAATGACACTACTCCAGCCTCAAGGGCGAGGGACTTCACTCCTATGAACCATAAAGTGTTTTATGGTTCTAATGCCTATGTTTCCCGACAATTGATGGTGCATGAATGAAATTACCCGACTCATGATCTTGAATTACCGGCGGTGGTGTTTGCTTTGAAAATTTGGTGTCATTATTTGTATGGGGTTCATGTGGATGTGTTCACCGATCTTAAGAACTTGCAATATGTGTTCACTCAAAGGGAAATTAATTTGAGGCAAAGGAGATGGATGGAACTCCTTAAAGATTATGACATGAGTATGCTTTATCATCCCGGTAAGGCCAATGTGGTGGCGGATGCTCTTAGTAGACTTTTTGTAACAACCCAAAAATTTTTGAAATCTATTTATAGTTGGCATTCTATGATATTCTACAAGCCATGGTTGAGTTTTGGTAGCCACGGGTTGAGTTTAAGTGGCCAAATGCAAATTGGGCTAGAAAGTGGCCTAGAGGGACAACTTTGATAGTCATCTTCAAATAGTCATCACTTTTGATGTGGGATGAACCATATGATCTCCTACCTATCAAATTGAACCACTTTTTGTTTGATTTGCAACAAAATTGGTTTCACTCAATTTGGATATCGGATGAGGGAGATATGGCCCAAACGGTGAGACTGTCTAAAATTCAGAAGCCATTGGAGATAGGCTCGGAAACGTGGCCAAGGACATTTGCACGGACCGTTAAACTTTGAACGGTCCATCTAGTGCCTCGTGTTATGTAACCACAAGCTTGGGATGGCATGGAACCACCCCTAAGCCAAGTGTAGGCCAACGGTCCCTTAAACGGACCGTTTGCACTTTGACGGTCCGTTCACTGCCTCGTTAAGTGAGGCAGTGGCTAAGCCAAGGCTTGGCGGTTATTTTTGGAGTTAAGGGAGGTTAGAGGGAGTGTTTCGTGGGGCATCACAAGTTGAACGGACCGTTTGATTGTCCGTTAAATGTAACAGAATGTCCTCCGAGAGTTTCATGGAAAATTTTGCTCAGTACAACTTGATGGTCACTTGAACGGTCCGTGTGACCATTTGCTGGCACTGTAGCTTCCGTTTGGGTGTTGTGTTTAGTGAAAAGTTTCGGTTTATTAATGGTACTTTCATGATTTAACATTTCCCTAAGCCCCCTTTTAGTCCCTTAAGGTATCCTAAGCCCCTTAATCATCCCCCAAACC
>JBCEWC010020748.1:0-10777 GCA_038996855.1 Solanum aculeatissimum
GGCTAATGAGTTCATATTCGTTAGTTTTCAATATTTTGAGTTGGTATATTCTTGGTTTCAAAATGTGAGTTTGTAGAGAATTTGGGCGCTATGTGCAAGTTTTGGATTTCAAGATAGTAAGTTTGGGGAATAGGATGAGCTTGAGGATGTTTGATCTAGTTTAAGTTTAAAAAGTCTTAAATGTGGTCTTGTTTTTTTTTTGAAGATAATGAATTTAGGAGGCATTCCTTAGCCATAATTTAGTATATTCATGTGTAGTTCGAATTGGAATGCATATGTTAATTTGTAACTTCAAATACGATAAATTCATATATGATTATTTTTTTTATTGTTGGTTGGTTTCAAAATATGTTGCACTCTAGCTTCAAAGCTACGGTGTTGAATGTTTGATTTAGGTAAATTAATAGATTCATGTGTTAATTCTATTTTCAAATTAGTGAATTTCTTGCTTCCATTTTGTTTGTAAGCTTACATTTTATTTTATTTCATGGATGATATTTTTGGGCCTCAAGTCTATTGAAATTTGTTTTAAAATAATAATTTTGATGTTTCTAATTTCCTTCCTTCCATTTTCATGTACTCCTTCGAATTCCTTTGGGGACTCTACCCCGCATCGAGGATCCCCTAGAGTCACTAGGGGTCAACTACAGGTTTCGGAGGCATGAGGATCAACTTGTATACACAAGTTATATAGCGGCAGCAACTTAATTTTATTTTATTATTTATGTTCTTAATTTGTATTATTTGGTCTGTAATAATATTCTAACAACTAACTGTAATATAGCAACTTATGTTTTTTGTTCAATCTAATTAATTTCCCAAGCGATGAGCTATTTATGTTAATTTTTTTTTTCAATTGTTGTTTATCTTATTTACTTGTCTCATTTTTAGAATTAATTATTTCTAATTGGTAAAATTTTAAAAAAACCAATACTCAAGCTTAAAAGTCTTTCAAAACTAACGTTTTTAGTATTTTTTCAATATTTCTATCACTTGTTTTTTTTTTTTTTTTAAATAATTAATTAAATAATGAAATAAGTATTTTATTTAATTTGGTAAAAAAAAATATTGTTTTAAATTATTTTAATTACTTTAGCTATAGGGTTATTTGTCAAATTAAACATTTTTTTGAAACTTAAGTCAATTTTTTTTTTTAAAATGAATTTTATTTTTTAACATTTTAAATTATTTTCAAAAGTTAGTCAAATAATTTTTTAATCGTCGGTTGATCGCACGTTAGCGGCCACTTTAAGTGATTAATTTCTTCTTAAAGTGGAAATTGAACCTCGAACCTTTTTTCTCTAAAATTTTAAAACTTTCTCTGTTAGGTTTTAAAGTTAACTTAGTTTTTTCTTAATTTTTTTTTAAAAATTAAGTGGCGACTCTGTAATTTTGAGAATTCGATTTTACTTAAATCAATTAGGTAGTTAATCGAATTTTCGAAAGCAAGTCATTTTTTCATATAACACCCCTATTGGAAAAAACAAATTTTAAAAAGAACCTCCTTAACCCATATGTTGTCCATCCACCATATTTCATCCTTTTTTTTCCTTAAAATTTGAAAAGCAGACTTAGTGGAGAACTACCCACTAGGCTGAGGCATCTACCAGGCAACATCAGGGCCATCTTAAATTAAAGGTCTAAGATGTTTAGTAATGTGAGTTGCTAAAGCATCATCTAAGACCTCATTTAATTTGGCCCTGTTCCATTCCCCATCCTTGGTGAAGTCCCTGACTTTCAACTCATCTTCTCCCCCCTCCCTCCGCTCCACAAGAAGGTAAAGGGCTCCTAGTTTAGTCTAATTGTCCATCTAGAAACTCATAGAGCCATTTTTAATTTGTCACCAAATGTCTTGATCAACCTCCTCTCTGATTTCAGTCGTTTTCTTCCACACAGTAGAGCTTCCCTTAGACTCACTAGCATAGGATGCAACTTTTTGTAATATATATTTAACATGAAGATGCCCCATAGAGAGTCCACAAAGGTTCTGAATTTCCACCACAACTTGGCAAAAAGAGCTTTAGAGACATCAAGGAGGGATTTAAAATTCACACCCCCCCCCCCCCCAAATAAAGAGAAAACAAAGATCATTTCATTTCACCCAGTGTTTACCCTTCTCCCCACCAACCTTTCCCCAAAAGAATGAGGTAAATAATTTATGAATCTGGTCCAGTACCTTTTTGGGAGGATTCATCAGAGATAAGAGGTGCATAGGGATGGAGGACAATACACTATTAATAAGAGTTTGTCTACCACCAAATGACAGAAATCTGTTGAACCAACCCCTGATTCTCTTAGAGGTCTTAGCCATTAACCCCTCAAAATAAACAGTCTTTCTCCTTCCACGGAAAGAATGACATCCCAAAGAGATAAAAGGGAAATTCCCAATCCTATGATCAGAATATTTCCTCAGCTTGATAGAAATAACTAGAGAACTTTTCTCATGGACATAGAAAAAACTTTTTTCCTTGTTAACCCTCAGGCCTGAGACTTTCTCATAATCACTTATCATTTTCATCATTTGAATGACAGAGTATTTATCCCCTGACCCAAACAAGATTGTATCATCAGCATATATAAGCGAGATATTTAATGAGAGGGCTCCATTTAGGCATACCAAATCCAATGTACTTCTCATCCAGGAATAGATTATGGAGGCTTCTAGATAGTACCTCAACATTAATGATGAACAAAATAGGAGACAAAGGATCACCTTGTTTAACCCCTCTATAGGATTGAAAGAAGTCATGAGCCTGACCATTAATAAACAAAGAATGTCAATTATTGCTCATAAGCCTTCAAACAAGATCAATCAAGAATTCAAAAAAACCAAATCTTCTAAGCACTTTAGTCAAAAAAACTTAAGAGATCCTATTATAGACTTTTGCCATATCTAACTTCACTATTACATTATGATGTAGATTTCTTTTTCCAATATCTTAGATGATCTCCTGTACAAGAAAGACATTTTCAGCTATGTTTCTCCCTTTAACCAAGCTTGACTAATTTCTGGAAATGATTTTTGGAATAACAATAGATAGTCTATCAAGGACTAGCCTAGAGAATATCTTGTTCATAAAGTTACAGAGGCTGATGGGTCTGAGATCTTCTAGTCTCTCAACCTTGTCCTTTTAGAAATTAACACCAGGTTTGTGTAGGTAATGAATTTAGGGAGAAGGAACCCACAGATAAAGGCCCTCACCATTCTTTCAATGTCCTCTCCCACAATGTCCCAGTACTGCTGATAAAAGGATCCAGCAAAGCCATTAAGCCCCCCTACACTATCTCTATTTAAGCTAAAACCATTTTCCTGATTTTTTTCTTTGCAAGGGATTTCTGCAATGACATCATTTTCACTCTTAGTTATTAACTGTGGATACAATTGAGCATCCTATAATTTTGAGGGTGGCAGTCCTCAAAGAACTATTTTTCAAAGTATTTGATTGCCTCATCCCCAATGTTCTCCTCAGTGGTGATCACATCTTCTTCCATAGTAGTGATTTCATCAATTCTTAGCTTTCTCCTTCTTCTATTAACATACGAGTGAAAGAATTTGGTGTTCCTATCCCCATCTACAAACCAGACATCCAAGCCTTCTGTCTCTATAATTCCTCTTCTAAGTGTCAGTACTTTTTAAGCTCGGCATTGACTTTATTCAACTCTTATCTATTTTTCTCAGAAGGATTTATCTCAAATTGGATTTTCTTAACCTTAACTTCTTTCTCTAGGTTGGCTATTTTCTGAAAAATGTTGCCAAAGAAGAGTCTACTCTATTTAGCAAGGGCAAATTTAACCTTTTTAATCTTGGCATAGAACATATTGAATGGATCTCCTAGGAAATCTATCCTCTAGTTGTCAGCCATCACATCCTTGAATTGTTTGTGCTTCAACCAAAAGTTTAAAAACCTGAAAGGTTTCTTATGCACCTCTCCCTGGGAGTTACACGTGACATGAAGAGAAGCATGGTCTGAGCCTTGTCTTATAAGATGATATACCACCGAGGAGGGAAAGATATCCAAAAACTCCTTATTCACTAGGACTCTATCCAACCTTTCAAAGATATAATCTCCTTCAATCCCCCCATTCTACAAAGTGAATTGGCTTCCCTGGGTACTCAGTTCAGTCCAACCACAATAATAAATACAATTAGAGAAGTCCCATGCATCCACAGAGTTGAAGGGAAGCCTACCTATTTTTTCCTCTTCTGATAGGATTATATTAAAGTCACCTCCAATGACCCAGGGGTCCAAGTTGGAATCTGCAATACCCTAGAGAGCTTCCCATAATTCTAACCTCTCCATAATATTGCATCTAGCATGTATGCTAGTTATTATGAACTGCTTTTGACTGTATGAAAATGTGATAGTAACTTGTTTGCCAGAATTTTCTATGTCTACTACAATTCAATCCTCCGACCAAAACAACCACATCTCAGAGCTAGAGTTGCAGTAAGCATTCCCAAAACCCAACTTTCTTGCATATTGATCTATCTCATAAGCCAATTGAAAAGGCTCCATTAAACTAATAAAAATAGTAACCTAGTGTTCCAAAATAAAAGCCTATCAATCATTGGGCACTATGACTCTCCTTACTCCTGCTACTCCTTCTTTTGACCTGTAAAGGAAGTGTGCTATGATTTCTTTTAGCCTCACTTTTTAACCATCCATTTGACGAGGGAAGAGGTCCTCATCCTTGGATATTTGGGCTATATTATCATTCATATTGTCCACCTCTTATAAGTCTTTTGACCAAGTAGTCTAATTCACTAGCCTCACCTCTGCATCATGATGCTCTTGGAATTATAGTTGTTCTCTAAGTTAATACTGTCCTTTATGTCCAAGCTGATAGAATCACTTATATCTTCTCCAAATTCTCTATTTTCTCCTTTTTAACGCTCTCAGTATCTTTCAACTCATTTATTACCTATTGGATTTCATTGTCATTGTCCTGACTTATTGTTTCCACCACCTTTCCTAAACTTTTCTTAGCTATGTTGTCCTCTTTCTTCCCCTCTTCAGTATGATGAAATTTCTCCTTGACCCACTCCTTTGTAGTTATAGGTTAAGTATCTTTCTCCTTGGGATCTACCACTTTATCCCTATTATTTGTCTCATCCAAGGTTTCAAATTGGTTGTTTGTCTGGATTACATTATTATCTTGCTTGACTCTCTCTCTCACATTCCAGACCTGCTTCACTTTAGTGTTGTGCCCTTGTTTGTACCCTTTTTCTCTTTTTGTTACTTGAACTTTTCTTCCTCTTTTCTAGTATTTCCATTGTGATCCGCTTTGGTACCAATATTTTTTCAATCATTAGCCTGTCCCTCAACCTTTGGAAAAAGTTTCTGGTGAAGCACATAATATTATTGCTCATTGTGTCCCTGGATCTTGTAATTGTCACAGTATTTAGGGACATAGTCATAGTTGATATTGATCCACTTTTCCACCATTTCTCTAGATTTCCTCCTAAGGCCCACATTGATACGTTTGGGCAAGTCACTTAGCAAATCAACCTCTACTTTGACATAAGCACAACTAGGCCTCGTCTAGGTTTTGGTAGCAAGGTCCACCTGTAAGGGTTTACCCACTGCAGAGGCAAGTGAGAAAATGGACTCCTTCCCAAAGAAGTTTGAGGGTAAAGATGGGAAAGAGATCCACACAATGACAGTCGTGGTCTCTTCCTCCGGATCAAACATTGGATCCCATTTGAGGGTTCCCATAGTATACGTCCAGTGCTTGTGGGTAGTGTAGAAAGCAGGTTAACATAGTCCTCTATATTGGATGCTTTAATCAGAATATGTTTGTTATTATTGCACTCTTCTTTAAGTTCACATTGTCTAGGGATAAGCCTTTTCAGATCCTGAAAGTCGTGCCAGCCATAGAAAAACTTACCAACAACTGCAAACTGAAGTTTTTCATTAATGATCATTTGGTTAACCTCTTCTTCCTCCTAAACTACTCGAGGCTCACCATGGAGAAAGACCACAAGTTTCATAGGAACAAATTTCGACTCTAGCTAGGAGTGGTGGTGGTTTGAGGAGATCAACAAAGTTAGGTTTGGGAATTTTGGTAATATCAACCCCAGAGGGGGGTTGACCAATGGAAGAAGTGGTCATGGCCATCGAGAATCATAAAAAGTAGGCAAAACAAGGGTGACAGAAGGCGACGACAGCTAGGTTTTTTTTCCAGAGGTGAACTTTTTTTTAGAGAAAGTGACTTATGCTTTGTATCAAATCAATATTTATCTTTTTTTTTCATCTTATACTTTCATTTTCTTCAAATTCCTTTGTATCAATTTCTGTTGTATCAAATATCTTTAAATGTTATAAATTGCTATTGTATCAAGATTTTTAGTATCAAATTAACCGGGTATCCAAAACATAGTTGTTTAAAGTTATCTTATATGTAAATTTCCACATATCAAGTTATATGTCTTAAAATATATATGTCAAATGATCTTTTATATTTTTCGATGGTATCTTTTAATTGGTATCAAATATTTTTGGAGCATAATTTGAATTTTTGAAACTTTTTTGAAAAGAATCAGTTACAATTGCTTATTTTTTTGAAAAGAATCAAGTATTGTATCAAGACATACTTCTGATTTTCGATTTTGATTCACGAACGAACTGTCAATTCTCTTCTTTTTTATTTTTTCTTCAAGAAATCGTTTTAGGAGAACAATTTGAATTTTTTGAAGCGAATCAGTTAGGATCAGATTGAAAGAGTTTGAATGACATTTTAATTGCGTGAATCGTGAGATTTTTTTGCCTTTTTTAAATTCTACCGTTGCCATTTTTCATTTATCAATTTAGCTATCCTATGCATCAAATATTTTGGGAGTATAATTTGAATTTTGAAACTTTTTTGAAAAGAATCAGTTACAGTCGCTTATTGTTTTGAAAAGAATCAAGTATTGTATCAAGATGTACTTCTGATTTTCGATTTTGATTCACAAATGAACCGTCAATTTTTCTTCTTTTTATTTTTTCTTCACGAAATCATTTTAGAAGAACAATTTGAATTTTTTGAAGCGAATCAATTAGGATCAGATGAAAATAGTTTGAATGACATTTTAATTGCGTGAATCATGAGATTTTTTTGCCTTTTTTAAATTCTACCGTTGCCATTTTTCATATATCAATTCATCTATTCCATATATTCCGAATAACCATTGAAACGAAAATTTTGTAATATTAGAATATCGAAAGAAATTGAAATTTCTCTCGAATAGTATAGAATTTCTAAAATTTATACATTAATCAATCAATAATTTTTCAGGCTGCATAAAGTATAAACTAATCCCCAATATTTTAGGCGCCTAAAAATTTGGATCTTTCACAAATCACATTTTCATTTTCCGCCAAAAGTATATTATTTTTTCGGCGAAAAGCACAATCCGCGTCAACACACAAGAAACCGTTCCCCACCGTTGATCTCTTTCCAATCAACGATCTACATACATCTTCATCCTTCGACGCGGATCGACATTCATATCCGTCGATCTTCAATTCAAAGCCCCCCAAAACCAACGGTCACGATTTATCTCAAACGCCGATGCACAAATTCAGCAGCTATAAATACCGAAAAACTGGTTCTCCTCCTCAATTCACAGCTGATCTTCTCTTTCAATCTCAATCTTTCCAATAATCAATTTCAAAACCCTAGAAATTCTTGCAAAATGTCTGGCCGTGGTAAGGGAGGTAAGGGATTGGGCAAAGGAGGAGCTAAGAGGCACAGGAAGGTTCTAAGGGACAACATCCAGGGTATTACTAAGCCAGCTATTCGTAGGCTTGCTCGTAGAGGTGGTGTGAAGCGTATTTCTGGATTGATTTATGAGGAGACTCGTGGAGTGCTTAAGATCTTTCTTGAAAATGTGATTCGTGATGCTGTTACATACACTGAGCATGCTAGGAGAAAGACTGTTACTGCTATGGATGTTGTCTATGCCCTTAAGAGACAGGGAAGGACCCTTTACGGATTTGGAGGTTAGGGTGTTAGTAATTGTAGAATTGGTGTTTTAGTTTGTGGTGTATTAGGCTTAATTTTGTGTTTGTTTGTTATGTTCTTGATATTGTAATTCCTCATTACTCAATTAATGGAAGAATGTCATTTCTCTAGTAATTGTAGTTGTGTTCTCTTCATGATGTATATTGCATTTTGGTATGTTCTTAAATAGTTGTTGCTAATCAATAGAATGGCATTTCAACAATTTATTGTCATTAAAAAGCTGAATTTTTGTCTCTCTGGTTTTGCTAGAGCTATTAGGTTTTTTTATGGGGAATTTCCTTTCTGTTATTACAGTTCCCGTTCTTCTTCCAAGCTTGAGCTTAATGATTATAAATCTATTGTTGTAAAGAGTGTCATAGTAAGATTGATTTTGCAACTTTAACCAGTTCCCTTTCCAGTATTGTTTGTCCCACATCACTACGATCCCTCCACTTCTGCCAATTGCATCTAAATGTCACTCCCTAATCCATCTGTTGCACCAAAGTTGCTCGTATAGCTGCAGTTCTGCCCCTGTTAACTTGGTTTCCAATCAATCCTTGTTCACCCCTTCACATTCCAAGAAAGAATAATGACTTTCACTAAGAGTTACACGATGTTATCCACCCTTGCTTCTAGGTTGTTCTCCTTCCATAAATTTTACGTGGAACTTCACATTCCTCATTTCCTTAGGAACTATGTTCTTGCCACCACATGTCAGAATCAGCTTTTAGCCATCTGTCCTTTTGAACACCCCCCTGAATCAAATTAATTTTGTAATTCTCCTCTAAAAAAACATTGTTGACTCTCCTTCAAATATGATCACTTGCATGACTAGGATTTCTTTGTTCGACTCTCCCTCCCCTGAAAATTTTAGAAATTCAAGTGTCTGCAGTTCTGATGGTCTCAAACCAACTCCCATCTCCCCTGAAAGTGACAGACTTTCCACTTGATCAGTGTATTCAGAGAAGAACTGATTGATAAAAGGCTCAGCTAACCTCAATTTTTGAGTAGAGGCCAGAGGGTCTATCAAAAATAGCCTTTGTACCCTCAAAGGTGGGGGCAAGTGTATGTGGTGGTACAGTTCTGCTGCACATGTTTGAGTTCATTGAGGTAAATATCTTAAGCTTGTGTTTTTCCTGTGCCGTCTGCTTATTGGTTAAAACTAAAGATAATATTAGTTATTTCAAAAAAAAAAAACAACTAAAGATAATATTAAATTTATTGGTGTATTTCATATGAGAAGAAATAATTGCAATTTGCACCTCTTGATTTGGCCTTTTTGCCTTTGGGGCTTGATATTTTTGAGACGAGAGTTTTTCGGAAACAACCTCTCCATTTCTATGAGGTAGTGGTAAGCTCCGCATATATTTTATCCTCTCCAGACCCCACTTGTTGGATTCTACTCCCCAGACCCCCACTTGTGGGATTCTACTCCCCAGACCTCCACTTGTCGGATTCCACTCCTCAGACCCCACTTGTGGGATTCCACTGGGTATGTTGTTGTGGATTTGCCTTTTTAGTTCCAGCATTATGCATAACTATAAGTGCAGTCAAATACTCTTTCCATTTTAAAAAAGAATGATCTAGTTTGACTTGACACGGGGTTTATGAAAATAAAGAAGTCTTTTTAATTTTGTGATTCTAAATTAAAATTATGTCAAATGTATCAAAATGCCCTTTAATCTTGTGGCCCTAAGCATGCCACATGGAAAGTTGAAATCAAAATGTTGCAAAAAAGGGAAAGAGGTCATTCTTTTTGAAATAGAATAAAAAAAGTAGGTCATTTTTTTTGAAACGGAGGGAGTAATTGTTTAAACTCCTATAAGTATTGCAGCTTGGGACATTCACACTATGTTTTGGTCGTATAGTTACTAGCTGCTCTCCTTTGATTTATTGAAGGAATTTATTGTTGTTACCCTTAATGCCAGTTGATGTAGTTACCCAAGCTAGAGATCTTGTTAAGTTGCTTTGTTGGTTAAACTTCAGTTTGATCTTGTTGAAATGCAGTTTACTTCAGCTGAACTTCTGCAGTGATTGTTTGAAACATCTCTCTTGTGGAATGCTACAGAGTTCTTCTATCTACTGTTGTATCTGTATTATTCGAGTTTTGATTTGGAATTATACAGCCCTGGACTTTTACTTGGATTTGTTGTTTTTGATTACCGCAAGTTTCCTGGCGAACAACCATCCTGTTAGGGTGCTCTTTTAGGGATTTTAGAATTCAGAGTTCAACTTGCTGGTTCTTCTAAATCATTCTGGTGGAACTGATATGACTGATGCACCTGCTGGAACTTGGCTATTTGTGGTTGTGCTAATCCTTCAGCTTGACATATGCAGTAAAAGTTTTGCTGCTGGTTTGTTGACAAAGTCAACCCTGTGAACAATGGAATATGGGAACTTTTTAAGGTTTTAGTTGCGCTCTACCTTGTTGATTTTAAACTTTGCGATCACAATCTGCAATTGTATATGAATAGTTATAACATTACGTTGTATTTCTACTTGGATATCAAGCTTGTTAATTCACTCCCTTAGTTTCTCTAAGGTTTTGCACTTGTCTCACCACAAACAATTTGATTAACTGAGAATAGAAATCTGTAACATTTGATTCAAGCTAATTAGAGTTTTGTGTTCTATTAATGTAAGATTTCACACAAACTAGTTTGATTTGATTTAGCAGCGTCCTTGCTTGTTGTAGGTGCAAACGTGTGGATAGGCCTGTGAGAAATATAGGAGAAAATATTATTGAATTGTTGTCTACATTATTACATTGAGACCCTATTTATAGATACTA
>JBCEWC010020749.1:0-10777 GCA_038996855.1 Solanum aculeatissimum
AAATACAACGATTGTTGCAATATTTTTCGTCCCTTGATTATTATTTTCTCGCGATCGAAATTTTATTGTCATACAGTGTCAAATTCAAGTATAACAAGTAAAAACGAGAAGAGGGGGTATTATGATGTAACAATCCTCAAGTCATTTTGAGAAATAGAGTTTTAGAAGATTTGCCTTATAAATTTTTAATGGGTGATTTGGACTATTTGATAATTTTTGTTATTTAAGGGTAATTTTAGATAGTTAAATTAGTTGACGGGCTAAAGTGATTATTTAGTTAACACCCTATACTATTTGTCCTATATTTATTAAAATAGATTAGGAAAATTTATCACTTTCCATACATAAATAATAAAAGAAGAAGAAGAGGAGTTAGAGAGAATCGACGACATTGAATACGAAAGAGAACTTAGGTGAGATTTTTTAAAAAGAACTTTTGTCTTTCATGTAAATATATATGTCACCTGCAACTGACGCCTTTAGAGTTGAAAAGACCATAGTACTGCCATATTGATTGGGTTAGAACCTCAGCCTCATAAATGAGGATTATTAGTGACATTTATGATGGAAGCCTTACAAGAAAATACTAATGCAATATTGGTTGACATTAAACATATAGATTGAGGCGTCGGTTTGCAGTTGGAAACTGTATTGCCTTTTTGGTTTATTAATTATCACGTTATAAATTAAATTTGGATATATTGAGATAGGTAATTAAGTAATATGTACATTATATTATATGAACACCATTAAAGTTATGTTATTTGGAGGTTTTAAGACTTAACTCTAGACTTGAAATTTTAAGAACCTGATTATGAAATTAGGTGAATTTTTAGATATAGGCTAGACATATAGTAATATGGGTGTCTACGAACTCGTGTTCTAATGAATATTATATTTTTGATAGATTTGAAAAGCTCAGAGGTATTGGAGAAGGGAGAAGGATTGGTGGATTAGCTCACTTGATTGTGATTCTTCGGTTGAGGTAGGTTATGGTTTGTTCTATCTAATACAAAGGCTCTTAATAGTGATTGATAGTCATCGAGTAAAACTGTGAAATTTTCTATGCATTTAATTATTGTAGTTTGGTTGATTGATATTTTGTTGTGATTGGTCTGCAATCCTGAGACCATGAAATCCATAATCTTGAACTTGATCTATCAAAGTGATGCCTTGAATAAAGAAGCATTGATGAAATATTGTTAATAAAGTGAAAAATAATGATAAAGAATGATGAAGTAATTACATTTGAATTGGGTGTCACGTTCCGACACGAATACTATTGGATCGGGTGTCACATTTCGACACGAATAATATTAGATCGGGTGCCACATTCCAACATGATATTATGGGATCGGGTGTGACATTCCGACACAATATGTGTATTGGATCGGGTGCCACATTCCGACACGATAATAATAAAGGAAACATATGAAAATAACTTAATATACTCAATTTCAAAGAATCTATCTCCCAATAGAAGCATGATGTGGAGGCCTAAGACCTCATGTGTGTTCTTGATGTTGTGGATTGGTGATATACTTGTTTCTTGTTGTTGCCACATGTTAAGTGTTATAGTTGATTTTCTGCTATTATTTTATGCATATTGATTTCTATTTGGAGTCGGCTGATGATACCTACTTAGTACTTATTACCCATACTGATCCCTACTTGTATTTTCTTATTTTGCTTTATGGAGTGCAGTGAGTGTTCCAGCGACTTCGACTCACCCTCAGCTCTAGCCAGTCTCCAGCATATCAGATTCTAGGGTGAGTTATCTTCCTAGTTCATTTCAGAATCTTTCGATTATGGAATAATGTCCTTAGCTTTCGGACATAAGTTATTTTATTCATTTATTTTGGTGTTGGCATTCTTAGACTTGGTATTTTAAGACTAGAGTCCTTGATGTGATAACTTTCAGTTTTTGAAAAAATATTAAGTAAGAAACTTAGTGATTTTGAGTTATTTCTTGCTTTATGAGTTTAGCCTTTCGATTATTATCATATTTTATAAGCTGAACTATTAATATGGATTGAGATTTATATGTTGGTACTCCCACCTAGGAGGATAAGTGTGGGTGCCACTTACGGCTCGTTTGGGATTGTGACAAACTTGGTATCAGAGCTTTAGGTTCATTGATCTCATCATACAAGGACAGGTCTAGTAGGGTCTTGCGATATGGTACAGGGACACCTTTACTTTTCTTCTAGAGGCTACAAGACCTTAGAAAAATTTCCTTTATTGTTCCTTCCGTGCTATTACTTGAATCCAATTGATATTTAGGTGATACAAATTAGTATCTGATTTTCTTCATTCTATTTCACAGATGGTTAGAACTAGAGCAGCAACAGTGTCTGAGCCAGTCGTTGGGGCCGTAGGCCGAGGAGGAGGAGGGACAAGAGGCTGTGGTAGAGGTCGTGGGAGAAAGCCCACTAGAGGTAGAGGCCAAACAGTTTGGTCTAACCAGGGAAAGAGCAGCGACCCCTCCACCAACTGATGAGGTAGTTAGAGAGGATGTTGAGGTGGTAGATGAGCAGACTCATGATGAGGAAGCACCACTCCAACCTACTCCAGAGATGATCCAACAGGTTCTTGCCTATCTCAGTGCGTTATTCGATCAGGGACAAACACCCCAACACCTCAAGTTTGGGGATTACAACATGCAGCTATTGCGGCCCCTCGTATGGACGCATCCTTGGAGATACACATGTTTCCTTAATTGACTACATGGCCTATAATGACTAGTGACCAACATGATCTTTTTGTTAAGTTTTTGAAGTTGAAACTCTCGATCTTCAAAGGTACTGATTTTGAGGATACTTTTGATTTTCTTGTTGATTGTAATGAGTTGCTTTACATGATGGATATAGTAGAGCGATTTGGCGTTGAGTTTGTGACATACCAGCTTCAAAGAGATTCTAAAATATGGTGGAGGTCTCATGTTGTATGTCAGCCAACAGAAGCACCACCTATGACTTGGGCAACCTTTTCTAACTATTTTATGGAGAAGTATATTCCTCGGACTTTAAGGGACAAGAGAAGAGATGAGCTCTTTAATATAGAACAGGGGAAGATGTTTGTTGCAGTTTATGAGGCCAAATTTTGTGCTCTATCTAGATACGCTACCCAGTTTTGCTTCAGTCTAGAGGAGAGGATTCGTCACTTTATGAAGGGATTGAGGTCAGATTTGCAAATTTCAGCCTTCTAGGTGGCTGCTTCAGCAAAGTCCTTTCAGGAAGTGGTTAATTTTGTTATACAGGTAGAGGGGGTGAAGCCAGATGACTTCACTAAGACGACAACATTTAAGAAGTTTCGCAAGAGAGGTAAGTTTAGCGGTTCTTACTCTAGAGGATAGAGTTTAAGTGGTTATTCAGCCCGTCCAATTCAATCTTCATTACAGGTTTCAGATGGGGTTCCATCAAGAACTAGCCAACCTCTTTCTGATTTTAGAGGTTATATTCAGTCTTCTTCATCTTCATAGAAGCCCACTCTTGATCCTAAGACTTGTTATGGATGTGGTGAGATTGGACATATTAGAAGGTATTGTCCGAGGCAGAGTCAAACTTGGTATGATCAAGAATATAGGGCCCCAACAACTAGAGTTTGAGGTGGACATGGTAGGGGTCATCATTCTGGAGGACGTGGTGGCCAAAGGTCGTGGGGGTCACTAGTCCGGCCGGGGTGGCGGACAGGTTGGAACTACTGGTATATAGCCTGGTAGAGGAAATGGTCAGACAAATGATAGGGCCCATTGTTATGTTTTCTAGGGAGGCCAAACGTAGAGGTTCAGATGATGTTATCACAGGTACTCTTCTGGTCTGCGATCGCGCTGCTTTCGATTATTTGATCCTGGATCTACTTTTTCATATGTATCTTCTACTTTTGCTGATGGACTTGATTTGCATTGTGACTTACTTGATATGCCTATTTGTGTTTTCACTCTTGTTGGTGAGTTTGTGTTAGTTAAGAAGGTTTATAGGTCTTGCCTTGTGACTTTTGTGGGATGCAGAACTTATGTAAATTTAATTATTTTGGAGATGGTTGACTTAGATATAATCTTGGGTATGACTTGACTTCCTACAAATTCTGCTATTTTGGATTGCAATGCTAAGATTGTGACCTTGGTCAAGCTTGGGATGGATCAACTAGTCGGGGAGTGTGATTATTTTCCTTCTCCAGTTCAAATTATATCTTTTCTTTATGCTAAAAAGTTGGTGAGTAAGGGTTATTCAGCCTTCCTAGCATACCAAGGATGACAGTTCTTAAATGCCCTCGATTGAGTCTATTTCGATAGTGCATGAATTTATGGATGTCTTTCCTGCAGACCTACCTGATATGCCACCTGATAGGGATATTGATTTTTGTATTGATTTGGAGTCAGGTACTCGTCCTATTTTTATTCCACCTTATAGAATGACCCCAGCTGAATTGAGAGAGTTGAAAGTCCAACTTCAAGAATTGTTGGGTAAAGGTTTTATTAGACCAAGTGCCTCTCCTTGGGATGCTCCGGTTCTTTTTGTGAAGAAAAAAGATGATAGCCTTCGCATATGTATAGACTATAGAAAGATGAACAAGGTAGCTATTAAGAATAAGTACCTTCTTCCTCATATTGATGACTTATCCGACCAGTTACAGGGTGCTTGTTTCTCTAAAATTGATTTGAGGTATGGCTATCACCAGTTGAAAATACGAGCGGCAGACGTGCCAAAGACTACTTTTCGAACAAGGTATGGGCACTATGAATTTTTGATAATGTCCTTTGGACTTACAAATGCTTCTGCTGCTTTTATGAGTCTAATGAATGGGATATTTAAGACATACCTGGATTTCTTTGTTATTTTCTTTATTGATGATTTATTGATCTACTCAAAGAGAAAAAAAG
This sequence comes from Solanum aculeatissimum, assembly GCA_038996855.1. Taxonomy (NCBI): domain Eukaryota; kingdom Viridiplantae; phylum Streptophyta; class Magnoliopsida; order Solanales; family Solanaceae; genus Solanum; species Solanum aculeatissimum. The sequence continues at coordinate 4,883 of JBCEWC010020749.1, forward strand.
AATATGAAGAGCATTTGAGAATTATTCTAGGGCTGCTAAGGGAGAAGAAATTATATGTCAAATTCTCTATAGTGTGAGTTCTGTCTTGATTCAGTTTCTTTCTTGGGACATGTAGTTTCTAAAGATGGAGTTATGGTGGATCCACAAAAGATTAGAGAAGTGAAAAATTGGGCAAGGCCTACTAATGTCTCAGAGGTAAGGAGTTTCGTTGGTTTGGCTAGCTACTATTGTCGGTTTGTTAACGGATTTGCTTCCTTTGCTTCCCAACTTACCAATTTGACCAAGTAGAATATTCCATTTATATGGTCAGATGATTTTAGGCGTAGTGTTAATATAGGAGAGGAATGTGATTGCCTATGCCTCAAGGTAATTAAAGGTGCATCAATGTCACTATCCCACTCATGATTTAGAATTGGTTGTTGTTGTATTTACGTTGAAGCAATGAAGGCATTATCTATATGGGATCAAATGTGAAGTATATATAGATCATTGCAGTTTACACCATATATTCACACAAAAGGACTTGAATTTGAGACAGAGGAGATGGATGAAATTGCTAAAAGACTATGACATCACTATTCTCTATCACCATGGAAAAACCAATGTTATGGTTGATGCGTTAAGTAGAAAAGCAAGAAGCATGGGAGTTTAGTATATTTACAGGTTTCTAGGCGTCCATTAGCTAAAGAGGTCCAAACTTTGGTTAACGACCTTATTAGGCTAGAAATAACTAAGAAGGGAGGACTCTTGGCCTATATTGGGGCAAAATCATTATTTCTTGACAAGATTAAAGAAAAGCAGTTTGATGATGAGAAGATGAGCCTAATTCGTTATATAGTATTGCAAGGGAAGGCCAAGGAAACTACAATTGATGAGGAAGGTGTTCTGAGGATTAAGAAGCGAGTATATGTGCCCCGTATTGATGATTTGATTCAGACTATTCTTGCAGAAGCTCATAGTTCAAGGTACTCCATACATCCTAGTGCAACCAAAATGTATCGTGATTTGAGGAAGTATTATTGGTGGAGTAGAATAAAGTGTGACATTACTGATTTTGTTGCCCAGTGTCCCAATTGCCAGCAAGTAAAGTATGAGCATCAGAGGCATGGGAGAACTCTCCAAAGAATGTCCATTTCTGAATAAAAGTGAGAAAGCATTGCCATGGACTTTGTGGTTGGTCTCCCAAAGATATTAGGTAAGTTTGATTCAATATGGGTTATTGTTGACAGGTTGACCAAGACTGCACACTTTATTCCAGTAAAGGTGACCTATAATGCAGAGAAGTTAGTCAAACTTTATATCAGTGAGATTGTTCGTTTGCATGGAGTTCCAATTTCCATCATATTAGACAGAGGTACGCAATTTACTTCTAATTTGTGGAGGACCTGACAGGTTGAGTTAGGTACTAGATTGGATCTTAGCACCACATTTCACCCTCAAACTGATGGACAGTTCAAAAGGATAATTCAAGTGCTGGAGGATATGTTTCGTGCATGTGTGATAGATTTTGGTGGTCACTAGGATCAGTTCTTATCTTTAGCAGAGTTTTTGTATAATAATAGCTATCACTCGAGTATTGATATGACTCTATTTGAAGCATTATATGGGAGGAGATGTAGGTCTCCCATTGGCTAGTTTGATGTATTTGAAGTGAGGTCTTGGGGTACTGATCTTCTGAAGGATTCATTGGAGAAAGTAAAATTGATTCAGGAGAAGCTTTTAGAAGCACAGAGCAGGTAAAAGGAATATGCAAACCGAAAGGTCCGAAACATGAAGTTCATAGAGGGAGAGCAAGTCTTGTCGAAGGTTTCACCCATGAAGGGTGTGGTGAGGTTTGGTAAGTGAGGTAAGCTCAGTCCGATATATATTGGACCGTTTGAAGTTTTTAAGTGCGTGGGAGAGGTGGCCTATGAGTTGTCTTTGCCTCCAGGTTTATCGGGGGTACACCTAGTATTTCATGTATCTATGCTGAAGAAATATCATGGTGATGGGAACTACATTATTCGCTGGGATTTGTCCCTGCTTGATGAGAACCAGTCTTATGAGGAAAAGCCTGTAGCTATTCTAGATAGGGAGGCCCATAAGTTGAGATGAAAGGAGATTGCATCAGTGAGGTCTAGTGGAAGAATCATCAAGTGGAGGAGTCCACTTGGGAGAATGAGATAGATATGCATGGATGATATTCACATCTTTTTATTGAGTCAGGTACCCATTCTTATCCTTGCTTTTCTTCTGACCGTTCGGGGATGAACGGTGGGTAAATTGGTATCTAATGTAACGATCCTCAAATTGTTTGAGAAATAGAGCTTTAAAAGATTTATCTTATAAATTTTTAATGGGTGATTTGGACTATTTGATAACTTTTGTTTAAGGGTAATTTTAGATAGTTAAATTAGTTGACGAACTAAAATGATCATTTAGTTAAGACCCTATACTACTTGTCCTATATTTATTAAAATAGGTTAGAAAAATTTACCACTTTCCATACATAAATAAGAAAAGAAGAAGAAGAGGAGTTGGGGAGAATCAACGGCGTTGAATAAGAAAAAGAACTTAGGTAAGAGTTTTTAAAAAGAATTTTTGTCTTTCATGTAAAGCTGATCATATATGTATCTTAAATTGTGAGAGGGATATTTTTTTAAAACCCATATATATATGTCACTTGCAATTGATGCCTTTAGAGTTGAAAAGACCATAGTACTGCCATATTTGGGTTAGAACCTCAAGCTCATAAATGAGGATTATCAGAGGCATTTATGATGGAATCCTTACAAGAAAATACTAATGCAATATTAGTTCACATCAAACATATAAATTGGGGCGTCATTTTGCAGTTGAAAACTGCGAATTGTGCACTGCCTTTATAGTTTATTAATTATCATGTTATAAATTAAATTTTGACATATTGAGATAGGTAATTAACTATTATGTATATTATATTATATGAACACCATTAAAGTTATGCTATTTAGAGGTTTTAAGACTTAATCTTAGGCTTGAAATTTAAGTACCTGATTATGAAATTAGGTGAATTTTTAGGTATAGGCTAGACATATATTAATATGGGTGTCTACAAACTCACGTTCTTATGAATATTATATTTTTGATAGATTTGAAATGCTCAGAGGTATTGGAGAAGGGAGAAGCACTGATGGATTAGCTCACTTGATTGTGATTCTTCGGTTGAGGTAGGTTATGGTTTGTTCTATCTAATACAAAAACTCTTAATAGTGATTGATACTCATTGAGTAAAACTGTGAAATTTTCTATGCATTTAATTATTGTGGTTTGGTTGATTGATATTTTGTTGTGATTGGTCTGCAATTCTGAGACCATGAAATCCATAATCTTGAACTTGATCTATCAAAGTGATGCCTTGAATAAATAAGGCTTGATGAAATATTGTTAATAAAGTGAAATGTAATGATAAAGAATGATGAAGTAATTACATTTGTATCAGATGTCACATTCCGATCGGATACTATTGAATCGGGTGTCATGCTTCGACACGGATAATATTGGATCGGGTGTCACGTTCCGACACAATATTATGGGATCGAGTGTGACGTTCCGACACAATATGTATATTGGATCGGGTGCCATGTTCCGACACGATAATAATAAAGGAAAATATATGAAAATAACTTAATATACTCAATTTCAAAGAACCTATCTCCCAAAAGAAGCATGATGTGGAGGCCTGAGACCTCATGTGTATTCTTGATGTTGTGGATAGGTGATGTACTTGTTTCTTGTTGTTGCCACATGTTAAGTGTTATAGTTGATTTCCTGCTATTATTTTATACATATTGATTTCTATTTGAGTCGGGCGATGATACCTACTCAGTACTTGTTGCCTGTACTGACCCTTACTTGTATTTTCTTGTTTTGCTTTGTGGAGTGCAGTGAGTGTTCCAGTGACTTTGACTCGCCATTAGCTCTAATCAGTCTCCAGCATATCAGATTCTAGGGTGAGCTATCCTCCTAGTTCGTTTCAGAATCTTTCGGTCATGGAATAATATCCTTAACTTTCTGACATATGTTATTTTATTCATTTATTTTGGTGTTGACATTCTTAGACTTGGTATTTTAAGATTTGAGTTCTTGATGTGTTGACTTTTAGGTTTTGGGGAAACATTAAGTAAGAAACTTAGTGATTTTGAGTTATTTCTTGCTTTATGAGTTTAACCTTTCGATTATTATCGTATTTTATAAATTGAATTGTTAATATGGATTGAGATTTATATGTTAGTTCTCCCACCTAGGAGGGTAAGTGTGAGTGTCACTTACGGCTCGTTTGGGGTTGTGACATATGAACAATCTTTTTTTTGTTTCAAAATAAGTGTCACTTTAAACCCAAGAGAAATTAAAAATTCAAAACAAAAATTAATATATGTTTTTCCAACTATATCATATACTCTTATCTTCTTCTTAGCGTTCAATTTCAAAAGATAGTCGTTTGATAGAGTGTATTAAAAGAAATAATGCAAGCACTAATTTTGTGTATTAGTAGTACCTAATTTGATCTACTTTTTCAATATATGCATAACTTATGCTTGCATCAATTATACTCTCTATTATGTATACGAGTGTATTACTAATACACGAGAATTCGTGATATTAATTAGTAATGTAGGGATTTAATGAATATTTTAGTATGATTAAAGACCTAATAGCCTCTCAGAACCTTTTTTTTTTGTATTTTTTTCACCATATTTTTGGAGAGTATAACTTTGTCAAATAAATATATTTTTGAGAAATTATGTATTGGATTTTATTTTTAATAGACCAAATTAAGTAATGCATAAGAAATAATACAAGCATTATTCTTTAAACTCTACCAAACAAACTATTGATAATTAATAAATTGCATATTGTGTTTATTAATTTGTTGATTTTCACTTAAATGACATTTATTTTAGGTAGAAGAAGGGGAGTAAAAAATTAGGCGCGGCAGTAATTTAATAAGTGCTCCCAATTAAGATTGATCCTAGCCGCCCGGCCTAATAGGCTACATACCGTTTCAAGCCTCTGTCCTTTTAAATTGGACGTAGTCGTAAATTAGAAAAGTAAAAGTGTGTTTTCGATAAAATGCTGTATTTTGCCCTTTTTGTGTTGTTTATTAGTGCCTGTGAAGCTAAGGTGAAGCTACCGCCAAATGTGGTGGTTAAGGCTGTTTATGCATTTGGAGATTCAATATTGGATCAGGGAAATAATAACAATTTAACGACGATAGTAAGGTCTAATTTTCCACCTTATGGAAAGGATTTCATGGGTGGGATGCCAACAGGAAGGTTCAGCAATGCACAGACGCCACCAGACATGATAGGTATTTTATTTATCTATGAAATTTCATATTTAATTAAACCTTATTATATCAATTTGGACAGCGTTAAGAGCACCCAAAAACTATATACGAGTATAAGTTATGGTATTTTAAATTTATAAGCAATTTTGGTGTGACTAAACTCTTATTATTTTATGCCTCACTTCTTTTTTTATTTTCGAAATACTCTTTCCTAAAATTTATAGCCCTCTGCAAACATTTTCATCATTCTCAATTTTTATTATTTTATAATACGTATGTGTGTTGCACGTGTGTGTTATGTCAATATTATTAAATTGAATACTATAAATATTTGAAAATTCTTAATATTATCATAAGAGTATACATTTTTTTAAATTATTAATCCGATATTTAGAATCCGTATTGAAGTTCAACTAATTCAAAATCAGACTTGACAGACCTCGGAATAACACTCTCTACCAAAAAATAAATTCATACATAACCTACACAATTCTAAGTAAATGGAACAAAAATGGATGACCATGAACATACATTTAATTAAAATATAATGTGAAGGGTATATTTTATGAATAATTTGTATAGTTCTA
>JBCEWC010020750.1:0-10777 GCA_038996855.1 Solanum aculeatissimum
TTCAAAAAGCATGAGCATTGATTTTTAAGGAGTATGAGCATTGAGTTAAATGTTATTTTGAGAAGAGAGTTTTAATGAGATATGTATAACTTTGAAGCATATTTATTTTATAAAAAAGAATATGATTTGTAATTGAAAGGATTGATGAATTGAGATAAAATTGAATTGATGAAAGATCCATTGATACTTGATAAGATAATTTGAATTATTGATAGATATGAGAATATTTTTGAGAGAAGTATAAGCATCGATTTGAGTAAGAATTGAAAAACTCAAATCCCATAAACTATGTAGCCAACGTAGGATGAAGTACTAGCCTCTCTTATCCCAAAAGAGGACTTAATTTGTGGATTCAATAAGATGAATCATCCCTTACCCTGACAAGATATTGGACGGTATGACAACGAAAGTGCAAAATATTGTATTATCACTCGCTCATATGGTGATGGTTGTCGGTTAAAGAAATTCCCTGCTAATGAAAATTAATTTTGATTTAATGAAATTGCACATGATTGAGTTGAATTGAAAAGTATTATTTTATATTATTATTATTTTAAACTTGCATATCATATTGAGTTGAGTTGTGCGTTGCTCTTGTCATTGAGTTTTTCCTTGAGTATTATTCTACTCAGTCATACTACGTACCATACATTCCACGTACTAACGTCATTTGACGTTGCATCATTTTATGATGTAGTTACAGGTTTTAGAGATCCTCAACAATCACTTCATTGAAGATCTATTCAGTCCCAAATAGTGTGAGACCTCCTTACCTTCGGAGGAACCTTTTTATTTTAGTTTATTTCTTTTTATTGGCTTGAGGTAGCCCTGGACATGCCTTGATACCTTCTTATCAGTGGATAGAGGCTTCATAAACTCAAGACTGAGTTAGATAGAGTAAAGTGGAATTTGTCTTACTTTCAGAGTCTATTTTTCAAATCTATTATTATTTACTTGAAATAAAATATTGAGTTATTTTTATAAGAGATATCTTGAAAATTATTTTTATATGGTGATTTGAATGCCCACTTGAGTACTTTATTTTGTTTCAATAAGTCTTCCACTAATTGAATAAGTGATTTGAGCCAAGTGGTTTGTTTGGGAACCAAAAATGGTTTCTGAGTGCCGACCATGCCTAGGGTACCCTCTCAGGGCGAGACAATAATACAATGTAAATGGATAATCATGAGTTATCGTAGAAAATCTTGAAAAGCATATCAATTCATAAATTGTAATAAGATTTTAAATACACAGGGAGAGTCATGAATCGTAAGTGAGAAATCTTAGGCCATGAAATGCACCATAAGCCATTGGAAAGTTCATAAGTTATAACAAGTACTATAAATCATAAACAAGAATCACAAGTCGTGAGTGAGGAAGACAAATAAATCATAAGTCATAGTAAATATTCATTAAAGCTCGTGAGTGAGGAAGACAAATAAATCATAAGTCATAGTAAATGTTCATTAAAGCTTGTAAGGTTCATAAGTTGCAGAAAGTGTCCTAAGTCATAAGGAAAATCATAAATAAAAAAAGAGAGTCATAAAACATTGTGAGAAAGACCATAATCAACATGAAACTATGTGAGATAATTCATGGTATCCTAATGTTATCCTTACACAGGAGGAAGTAACTTGCCAAGATGAACCTCCTAATGCCTAAGTGGATCCACTAAGCGATTGTGTGAACCGGGTACTCACCCCTAGTTCTTAAACTCGGGTACTTACCTCCAAGCTTTTTATGTTTAGAGTACTCACCTCTTACAGATTTGGATATTCTCCTCTAATCCCTTTACCTACAGTGACATGTAGTTTTGAGACTTGGGTATTTGCCTCTAGTCCAACTCGATGCTAGGTAGTGCTCTCACAAGAATAGAAAATCATAAGTCATAAAGTCATAACATGTCACATGGGATGCCAATTATTAGAAGCAAGAGATGAACAAGTGAACTCCTCGTGAATTTGGAAGTGCGTTGTAGATGATTTTGAAAATTTGGAGAATTCAGGGTGAAAAGCAAGAAATTAAAGACAAAATAGCGTGGGGAGGGTTAAAATCATGAAAAAATAGGGGGAAATCGAGGGAGGGGCTTAAATAAGGCGATAAGATCAGGCTGGGATGGGTGAAAACTACCCAAAACATACCTCTTTGCGACAAATCCGTGACACAGGCCTGTTACGAACTTGAACTTTGCATTTTGGTCTTTGTACGTGAAATAGGACTCACTTGGAATTTCCCTAGTCCGCGACGTGGATCTGTTTCGTATACTTTTCTAGTTAAGAAAGTCATTCGAGGTCTGAAAATTTTATTTTATGACATCGAACCCCAAAATAATTTCTGAACACCTGCATATGCTGTAAAACATATAGACAAGTCATTCCAGCTAAGAAAAATTTAAAAATACCTAACGAATAAATGAGAAATAAGGATGATAAAATTTACACACAAAGAGCTAAGGTCCGCAATGCGGACTAGTCACGAACCGACACTTTGTGGAAAATGACTCTTTTCAATGGGTTTTTTATATCCTATAGTAAGAATTAAAATAAAAGAATCTAAAATACCTTACCATTGGTTGCCTCTTATGGAGCACCCGATTTACCATTGCGACACAACTCAATAATCTTCTTTATTCCTCAGTGGCCAAGTCAATACTCTCCTCCTCACGGTCATCATCAACACCAAAATAGTGATTGACCCTTTGTCCGTTCACAAGAAATGGTTGATTCCACTTGTTGGGGAAATCTACCATCCCATGTGGGATCACGCGCACCACTGTATATGGTCTAGTCCACTTGGACCTCAATTTACCTGGAAAAAGTTTCAACCGTGAGTTGAAAAGGAGCCCCTTTTGTCCAGGTTCAAAATGCACTTGATGATATTATTATCATGCCACTTCTTTGTCTTATCATTGTAGAGCTTGGCATTCTCGTATACTTGCAGTCGAAACTCATCTAGCTCATCCAATTGTTCTAAGAGCTTACGCCCTGTGAGCTCTGGATCTAGATTGAAATTTTTAATAGCCCAATACGTTTGGTGCTCGAGCTCGACACAAAGATGACAAGCCTTCCGATACACTATTTTATATGGAGAAGTCCCAATCGGTGTCTTGTAAATTATTCGATATGCCCACAGAGCTTCATCTAGCTTCATAGCCCAATCCTTCTTAGTGGCATTGATAGTCTTTTATAGGATTTTCTTAACCTCGCGATTGGACACCTCCACCTATCCTCTTGTCTATGGATGATATGTCGTGGCTACCTTGTGCCTGATCCCATATTTAGCAAACAAGTTCTTTACAGTCTGATTTATAAAGTGTCTCCCTCCATAACTTGTGATAGCTCATGAAGTTTCAAATCTTGTGTAGATATGCTTCTTTAGGAATTTACTTACTACTTTTGAGTCATTAGTGGGTAGATCCACTTCTTTGACCCGTAATCAACCGCCATAAGTATGTACTGATTTTCGAACGATGATAGGAATAGCCCCATGAAACCCATCCCCTAAACATCAAAGACTTCAACCTCCAGTATGTTATTCAGAGGCATCTCATGCCTCTTAGATATAACCACTATCCTCTGGCATGCATCACAGTTCCTGACATAATCAATAGCATCTTTAAACAATGTTGGCCAAAAAAACCCCAGATTGTAATACCTTGTCAGTCGTCCGCTCTCCTCCATGGTGCCCTCCATATAGTGAAGAATAGAACCTATCAAGAACTTGGCGTGTCTCTATTCCTGGCACACATCTCCTTACTATTCTATATGCGCCCTATTTGAAGAGGTAGGTCTCATCCCATACATAGGATTTTGCATCATGGGCCAACTTTTTGTTTTGCTGGCTTGTAGCATCCGGTGGGAACACCCCACTCATTAGATAATTAATAATGTCTACATATCACGACAAATCCTCCATGTTTAGAGCCAAAAATTGCTTATCTGGGAAATCCTCCTTGATCTCACCTTGCTCCCTAATGTGTTTATCACTTTCTAACTTGGACAAATGGTCTATAATTTGATTCTCACATATCTTTTGTTCCCCTATCTCGATATCAAACTCTTGTAACAAAAGCATTCACTTGATTAATCTGGGTTTGACATCTTTATTATTAAACAAGTACCATAGAGCTTCATCATCGATAAACACTATAACCTTGGTACCCACTAAGTAAGACCAAAACTTATCAAAGGTAAACACCAATGCCAACATCTCCTTCTCTATGACAATATAGTTGTACTGCGCTGGGTCCAGTGTCTTTCTAGCATAGTATATCGAATGAAAGATCGTCTCCATGTATTGGCACAGAACCGCGTCCACTGCCATATTACTTGCACCACATATCAACTCAAATAGGAGCTCCTAATTCGAAGCCATTAGGATAGGCGCTTCAATAAACCTTTTCTTTAAGATCTCAAAAGTCTTTGAAAAAGGAGCATCAAAGTTAAACTTTACCTAATATTCTAGTAGAGCATACATCGACTTTGAGATCTTAGCAAAGTCTTTGATAAATCTGCGGTAGAACCCTGCATGCCCCAAAAAACTTCAAACTCTTTTAACTAAAAGTGGTGGAGGCGTCTTTTTAATCACCTCAATCTTAGACCTATCAACCACGAAGCCTTTCTTGGATACCTTATGACCCAAGACTATCCTTTTCTTTACTAGGAAATGACACTTTTTCTAGTTAAGGATGAGATTGATCTCCTCGCATCGAGCTAACACCCTATCTAAGTTCTTTAGACACACATCATGAAGAGAAGCCATCCATGATGACCTCCATAAAGTCTCTCACCTTGTCATGAAAAATAGCTATTATGAACCTTTGGAATATTGCGAGTGCATTGCACAAGCTAAAGGGCATGCGCTTGAAAGCATACGTACCATAAGGACATATGAATGTTGTCTTCTCTTGGTCCTCGGGAGAACTAGTAATCTGATTGTATTCAGAGTAACCATCCAAGAGGTAATAATACTCCTACTCTGCCAGCCTGTCCAATTAATATTTGATCAATGAATGGTACTGGATAGTGATCTTTCCAGGTGGAATCATAGAGTTTCCTGTAATCCATGTATATTCTCCACCCTGTCAACGTTCTAGAGGAAATAAGCTCATTCTTCTCATTGGTGATTACAGTCATCCCACCTTTCTTTGGGACACATTGGACAGGGCTCACCCACTTACTGTTTGAGATAGGAAAGATGATCCCAACATCCAGCCACTTAATTATCTCCTTTTTTACCACCTCTTTCATGATGGGATTTAGCCTTCTTTGCGGCCGGGTTACTGGCTTATGATCCTCTTCCATAAATATCTGGTGCATATATAGGGTTGGGCTAATCCCATAAAGGTCGGACATTTGCCAGCCCATATCCCTCTTCCTCTTTTTAACATAGCTACAACAACATCCACCTGGGCTGTAGACAAGGAAGCAAACAAGATTACAGGTAAGGTATTATTATCACCAAGAAAAACACACCTTAGATGAGAGGGTAGTGGTTTCAATTCTAATTGAGGAGCTTCTTAGATGAAAGGTTTGGGTGGAGGACCCGACACTCTATTCAATGGTTCAACCACCTCTGATATTGTGTTGTTTAACACACTCTCAATCTCTTTAGCTTCAAGGTCATCCACTAGCCCTTGATTCAGTAGCACCTTTGCTAGAGGGTTTTCAACATATCTCCAGTTTCTGATCATCAGGGCATGACCATCACTCTACGGCTCGTGTAACATTGTACGGTTTATGGATCCTCCTCGTAGAATTGATTTCAACTTTGCAGCCCTCTATGGAACTATATACGGAACCCTCTCCACGACTTGTGGACTACTCCACAACTCGTAGTGTGTCTCGTGGAAGACTAAAACCAATAACTTCAACATATTTCTCCCAAAACTTTGCTAGCACTATAATCCTATAAAACAAACAAAAAAACACAATCAAACCTACTAACATCGATTGGGAATACACAAAATTTCAAGTTTTAAGCATCAAAAGTGTTGCATTTCGGCAACACATCACTAATGAAATTGATGAATTTTTGATCCCACAATAGAAACTCAAAATGGTATAAAAACTCACTTTTTCAACAACTTAAGCTTCCAAAAAGTGCTTACACTAATATTGTCCATTTTAAAAACACGGGATTTCAATTCAGACAATACAAATAGTTCAAAATAGTACCAAAGCAACTCACAGATGGGTCAAATAATAATTTTCATAGATAAGGCCAAAAATGACCAACCAAGTCATTACACTAGGCCCCCACAAGCCCAGAAGGTACACCTACTCACAATGATAAGGTAAACAAAGGTATGTTGGAATACAATTTAACAATGTCAAGTCTCGAGTGAACTCATAAGAAAAAAGATACATATGAAATCTCAATTCCTACAGAACAACCCAACCTGGCCTTAGACCCAGATAGTGACCTGGCCTTAGACCTAGGCTGTGACCTGGTATTAGACCAAGGCTATAGTCCCAACAAGGCCTCAGGCCACATATATGGTTAGACATGATCGATATAGTCTAACATGACCTCAAACATCAAAATTATTCTGACATAGCCTCAGACAATATGGTCTCAGACCTGGGGTATATAGGATGTAGCTAAACTCTGCCTATCAACTTCGTAATAGGAGGATAAGTAACTAATCACGGGGAATGCTTGAGCCTTAGACTATAAAAGATCTTATTTTGAGCTCCAAAGTGGCTAGTTGATCACCTCTAAATCTGAGAGGGTCTAATATATTACGGGAACATTCCAAAAAATCAAGTTATAAATAATTAGGTCCCCATATCAACACAACCTATCTGAGGCTCAACTTTATCAGACTCAAGTTTTCTATCTAGTCTACAAGGATCTACGTTTCTCAAGTCACATCGGGTAGATATATAGTAGTCTATTGGTTCTTAATAACATATGTCTAGGGCTTCACTATCCCAAGCTTAGAATAAGGCACACAATCATCAGATAACCATAAATATAGTAGAAATCAATATACCAATCACATGTAACCTGATCATGCAAAACAGATGCCCTCCAAGAACCATGTATTGATTAATATAATAAATCTAACAAGTATAAGCTCAGACTAGCTCCATGCCCAATATTCACGTTATCTAGACAAGATTCACATATCCTAACTCAGTATAAAAGAAGGGATGTTGTAGCCTACCTGAAAGCCTATCACACATGCTCCAACTCATTTCGCAAGAGTCTTTTCTTTTTGAGCGGCCTCAGAAAGCATCCAAGCTATCAAAAATAAGATCACAATGTCAATACGATCATTTGTATACCAAAATCACAAGAAACAAAAATAGACCAATTTTGAGGCTAAAAAAAAGAAAATTGGGACCCATATCTGGAATCCTAAAATGAACCCTGTATATTGTTCATTACAGCTGCCTAAGATCGTTCCTTAGATTAGGGCTCAATCTGAAACCCAAAACACCATCAAATAAATAAACACAAAACAACGTTTTATATTAGAACAACAAGAGTAAGGTAGTAGTTTCCACAATATGTTTTCCTCAAATGGAAGATCCTAGCAATACCATAGTGAGAGATTTGAAAAGTACATAGAATTGACCCAAAAGACCATTCTATAATTTCAAATTTACAGTAGCAAAAATAGTCAAAATTACCTTGATCGATGCATCAAAAGTATTTTCTGACACTTTCATGATGTTCTCCTTGAAATTCCACACAATTTAACTTTTTGAATTGCTAAAATTGACCTTAAATTTGTAGAGATATCACATCTCAAAGTTTCACACAATTGTTGGTCGATTATGAAGTAGTTAAATATATAAGGCACCGAATTACACATTGCGATCGCAGGCCCAAGGAGTCGCGATCACGTGGTCAAGGGTCGAAATCATGATGGGTACTTTTGCTAGTACCAGATATTAGCTAAGTAAAAGAATTTTGATGGGGTGTTTGTAACCTGTTTGGAACACCATGCACAGAAACAAACTATGCAACCCCACTAATTTCAACATTCCATGTAGCGATTCAAAATTTTTTGAACTTTATAATGGTTGGTCAAGGTTAGTGTTAAATTGTTCTTGGTTGAATTTTGGTAGCCATGGGTTGAATTAACGTGGATAGATTCAAAACGGATCTTTTGGTAAAGTTATGGGGCCTGTTGGGCTGTGTACTTTGAAAGATCATAACTTTTGGTACGGGATGAACTGTGTGGGACGCTATATATCACATTGAATCCCTTTGAGTTATCTTCGTAACGCAACTGGTTTCACTCAATTCGGAGTTTGTATGTGAAAGTTATGGCCAAAATAGTGGGACTGCCCGTAATTAGAAGAAAGCTGAGAACCGGGTTCTGGAAATGGGCTAAGGGCTGGACTACGGACCGTGTGGTGGTCCACGGTCCGTGGGAGTGCTTGTGTGGTGGTCCAGTGAGCTCCTGGAGGCCAGGTTTCCAGCTAAGGATCAAGTCAATTCCTACGGTCCGTGAGACACTTCACGACCAGTGAGGGGTCCCGTGAAGTGGGGCAGAAAGTTGGCCTAACCCATACTATTTATATACTTGTTCTAACCATGTAGGGACTGGTGACGACTTCTATCTTTCATTGGACGATGAGTGACATCATTGGAGTTTCTAGCTTGTGGTGAGCCACCTTCTATCTCCCATGTATTAGTTTATTTTCTTATTTCATGTATTGAGGTTGATCCCCAAACGATGTCGAGTTCCCGCTCTTCTTATGTAGAGGCTATGTTGGACACACTAAACTTTTGCACGTTGCATTATGCTTATTTGGGATATTATGACTATTGATATTTATTTATGGAAATGATGTTCGTTTATGCTTATGATTATGTTTATGGGATTGTGAATATTGGGAATGTGCTTATGTGGAAAGTCCCCTGACCCGGTATGCCTCCATTGCTTGAGTCCTACTTACCCACCCCTTAAAAATACTTGCTATGTGCTATGTGATTCATGCTTATTCTATTCCCGGCAACATCCCCATAGCTTAAGTCTAAAGCCCTATTTCCCCTATAATTATGTGTTATGTGTTTATTTTTCCGCGCTTCCAAACCGATGATGTGTGTGATGATGCTATGATGGCTTGATTGAGGACCTTCGGGTTCTCCTTCGCCATGTCACATCTAGGCCCCATATACGGGTCGTGACAAAGATGGTATCAGAGCCCTAGGTTTGTACATGATCCTCGGAGTCCAACATGCCGTGTCACTTAGAGTCTCGTTCATGGGTGTGATGTGCGTCATACCTATGAAGGAGAGGATATGGCGATGTTTTAGGAATTTATCCCTTCATTGTCTCTTGTGTCATGCCTTGTACTATTTATGAGATTTCCCTAAACTCTTGGTTCTTGTCGTTCTTTCAGAACATACCTCCTAGAAGAGCTCCCTTCCCCTGTCAAGCTCTCGAATTTGAGGAAGAAGCCCCTCGGGCACCGGTAGAGGAGCAAGTGTCTCATGCTGAGTTTAAGAATATGGTATCTATGTTGGCCCAAGCTGTGGTCAACCAAGACCGGCCAACCTATCCCGTCAATATAAGTAATCTGACTTCTAGGGTGAGGGATTTCACTCGAATGAACCCTCTGGAGTTCTATGGTTCGGAAGTGGATGAATATGCTCAAGAGTTCATTGATGAACTCACCAAGGTATTGACCATAATGGGGGTGAGTTCGGAAAAGAAAGTCGAGTTAGACGCATATCAATTGAAGGATGTGGACCAAGTGTGGTACAACCAATGGTTGGTTGCAAGAGTTGCGGATGTCAAGGTTAGGTGGGAGGAGTTCAAAGTGGTCTTCCTTGACTGGTTCTTTCCTCTTGAGCTTAGAGAGGCCAAAATGACCGAGTTCATCAATCTCCAACAAGGTGGAATGACAGTGAGGGATTATGCTCTCAAATTCACTAAGCTCTCCAAGTATGCTCCAATGCTTGTATCCGACCCCCGTGCAAGAATGCATAAGTTCATCTCTGGTGTCTCTGCTTTGATTACGAAAGAGTGTCATACGACTATGCTTATCCGAGAGATGGACATTTCTAGGCTCATGACTTACGCCGAGAAAATTGAGGGAGAAAAACTTAAGGAGAAGAGAGTGCACGAAGCTAAGAGGACCCGGTTTGATGATGGGTTCTCCAATGCCAAGAGTGGTGGTGGATTTGGCCAATTTCAACAAGGCCAAGGTTCAAATAGGAGAGTTGCAAATCCAAGGGTGCCTCCTCCAAAGGCACAAGTTGGGGGTGGTCCCCGGATTCCTCGTTGTGGCCATTATGGTGGTAATCACATGGGTGAATGTAGAAGAGCTATGGGTGCTTTCTATGGATGTGGTAGTTTGGACCACAAGATCTCAAATTGCCCAAAGAATGTGAAGAAGGATAAAGAGGCTCCCGGTGATCAAGGGAAACCGAAAGCTCCAGTTGGTGGTGCTCTTAGAAATAACTAGTTCTATGCTCTTCATCCCTGTCAAGAGGTGGAGGAAGCCCCAGACGTCGTGACTGGTATGTTGAAAATATTTGATTTTGACGCTTATGCTTTACTTGATTCGAGTGTAAATTTATATTTTTTGACTCTTCTATTGGCTGCTAAATTTGGTTTAAGTCCCGAAACTCTAAGGGAACCTTATTCGGTGTATACTCCCGTGGGTGAGTCTATTGTTGTCGGAAGGTATATTGGGGTTATCCTGTTTCTGTGTTTCATAAAGTGTTCCCCAGTGATCTTGTAGAACTTGAGATGTATGATTTTGATGTTATCCTTGGGATGGATTGGTTGCATGCATCGTATGCCTCG
>JBCEWC010020751.1:0-10777 GCA_038996855.1 Solanum aculeatissimum
GCGGGCTCGCCATAAGAATTATGACCCATACCCTTAGCCAATTTAGCTCTTAATACAGGATTATTCAAGTCAGGTTTTTTTGTTATTGGGATAGGTGAATTCTTATAGATCCATCCTCGAAAAGAACCTGACATGATAATTTTTCATCATTCGGCTCGAGCACGAATCAAACGTATCTATCTAAAAAATTTATATGTTATACACGCATAACATATATGAATATGAAGATTCTACGTACGAAAAAATGGAGCAGAATCTTTTTTCCGGAGTTACAACTATCCATTGCAAGAGATTCTGTTCTTATGTTCTTACTTATGTGTTCTTATAAGTTAAGTAAATGCTCAATACCCAAGTAGGCTTACAAAGTTGATAGTGCTTTCTGGGTCATCTCAGACCTTGCGGTTGGCCTTTATCCCCCAAAATCTAGAGACTCTTTATTTTTACTTTACATACAAAGGATTTACTTGTTACTAATATAATCTAGCCCCTGTTCTTCTTTAGATCTACTTCTTTCACTCCGATAGTATCATAAATCGAGTCAATGCAGAGGAAATGAATGCATTTCCATACTATTAAGTTAAGTGAAATATAAGACAGAATCCGGATTATACCACATCACTTATTTTACTGGATCTTACGGAGCCTGTTCATGCAGGACATGATGGAGTCTGATCATAGAAAAGATTCTCTTCAAGCGAACCAGCCTATCCTCTGTAGGGGACTTGCGCGGTGGTTGGAACAAAGACAAAGACACATTTCATTGTGAATTCAAATGTGGCGGATAAGATAAAGTCATATATCTGCGCGGCCCAATCAATAGTTCAAGTCACACACTCCCATAATCCATTTTTTCTTCGAAGAATTCCCTTCAACTATTCGTGTCTGTCAAATAAAAAAAATAATAGAATCCAATTTTGTGAAGTTGAAGGGAAATATCCAAATACATGTCTTATTATTTGAATTTTAAATAAGACATATTTGTAGCAATGAAATACTATTGTTCTCCTCCCCAAAATGATAAATGATTGATTCCAAATATCTATGATCCATATTCTCTATAAAGGACCAGAAATGCCTTGCTTACGTATCATTGGAAAGTGCATTAACATAAATACGGCAGTAAGAAGAGGTAATACAAAAGTGTGTAAACTATAAAAACGAGTCAAGGTAGATTGGCCCACACTAGCACTTCCGCGTAATAACTCTACCAAAGATGATCCTATTACAGGAATAGCTTCGGGTACGCCAGTTACAATTTTTACTGCCCAATAACCAATTTGGTCCCAAGGTAAGGAATAACCAGTTACACCAAAGGATGCGGTCAATACAGCCAAAACTACACCCGTAACCCACGTCAATTCGCGAGGTTTTTTAAAACCACCGGTGAGATACACACGAAATACGTGCAGGATCATCATTAGGACCATCATACTTGCCGACCATCGATGAACTGATCGGATTAACCAACCAAAGTTAGCTTCAGTCATTATATATTGAACAGAAGCAAAAGCCTCAGTAACGGTCGGGCGATAGTAAAAAGTCATAGCAAACCCCGTCGCTACTTGGACTAAAAAACAAGTAAGTGTAATTCCCCCTAAACAATAAAATATGTTGACATGAGGAGGAACATATTTACTAGTTATATCATCTGCAATCGCCTGAATCTCAAGACGTTCTTCGAACCAATCATAGACTTTATTGAGATAGGTAAACCAAAGGGACTCCCCCTCTGAGAACCGTATATGAGAATTTCATCTCGTACGGCTCAAACAGAAATACCCAAATACTGGTTCTAACGGATATGTGTAATAGAAAGTTTGCAACTTCTTAACTTAACCCTATGATTCCAATCTTCTCTCAAGATACAAAAAATAGAGATCCGAAAGCTCTTCTTTATGGTTATAATGCCAAAATCTCAAGTCGGCTCACTCGTCTTTATTTTGACCGTTACAGGCCTCTTGAATATTCTTTAACTTTTTTTTTTCTTTTCTTTGATTTGTTTTATTTTGTGTGTAATGTGGCTTTACTACTGTCTTCTTTATTATTGATAGGAATTCTCTTGTTAAGACCCTATAAAAAAAAAAAAAATCGATAAAAAAAAACCTCAGATTCATACTAAAAAACCACGATGATTCAATAAAACCTTTAATCTAAGTCCAAAAATTCCCTGAGTAAGAACTATTGGATCATCACTTATTCAATGAATAGATATAATAATAAATCAAAATAAACGTTTGTCCTTTAAAAAGGATAAGCGGCGGGAATCAAAATCTTTCGATTTTTTATAACTTCTAACTCCTTGAAAAAGATTTTTAAGTCCGGTTGCGGGGTCTAAATATTAAGTATGAATCATAGTTCAAATACTTTAGAATCCATTTTTTCTATATTCCGTGCTCCAGATACTAGAATAAATATCCGACGGGGTAAAACCATCTCTATCAAGATGACAGACTCACCTCACTCTCTGTACTATCAATAGGATCAATTATAACAAGTCACACACTCATATTCCGGAAATACAGAAGAAAAGAAATTCCACGATCGAACTAAACTACCAAACCAAATCGGTTCTTGTGAATCTAATTCATAGAAATTCCGTCCAGTAAAATGGAAGAATTATAAATCTCCAAAATAATAGATAGAAATATCGCAAATAGGGCCATTGCAACACCCATCAAAGGAGTAGTTCCCCAACCAGGAGCTACTTTACCATATTCCGAATTCAAAGGTTTCAATAAATTCCCTACAATAGTTCGTCTTGGACCAGATCTAGAACTACCCTCAACAGTTTGTGTAGCCATAAATCCTATTTTTTATTCATTGAGATCTGTTGACTTTGTATACCATTCCGCTGTAAATAAATGATCTTATCCTAGAGATTTTGGTCTTGAAATTTTATAATAATGGAAACAGCAACCCTAGTTGCCATCTCTATATCTGGTTTACTTGTAAGTTTTACTGGGTACGCCTTATATACTGCTTTTGGGCAACCCTCTCAACAACTAAGAGATCCATTCGAAGAACATGGGGACTAGTTGAAGTAATGAGCCTACCAATATTGGTAGGCTCATTACTTCAATTGAGATAATGAAAAATCATTTCATCTTTTTAGTTGGAACTTTAGGTGGTTCTCTAAAAAAGATAGCGAAAAAAATAATTCCTAAAGTAGAAACTAAGAGGAATGTATAAACCAATGCTTCCATGGATTTGATCGTGGTTTACAATTATAGCTTTCATACCTGTTTATTTGGGATCGTCTCTCGGATAAAGAAAAAGAAAGAACAAGAGTAAAAGAAAAGGTAGCAATTCCATTCCAATCAAGATTTATCCGGTTCCCTATGGCAAATTCCAATCACAAAAAGAAAATAAAGTACAAAAAGGAACAAAACAATGTTGTATCAGACTACTTGTCTTCTTGTAGTTGGATCTCCAAGTTTTTGGAATGCTCCAAATTCTACTTGAGCATCCAAATCTGGGTCGATACCAGCAAAAACATCTCTGAACAAGGTTCTAGCACCATGCCAAATGTGTCCGAAAAAGAAGAGCAGAGCAAACGAAGCATGTCCAAAAGTAAACCAACCTCTTGGACTGCTACGAAAAACACCATCCGATTTCAAAGTAGCACGATCTAATTCAAAAATTTCACCCAATTGAGCACGTCTAGCATATTTTTTCACAGTAGCAGGATCACTATAACTCACTCCATTCAGTTCGCCACCATAGAACTCAACAGTTACACCTACTTGTTCGACACTATACTTCGATTCTGCCCTTCGAAAAGGCACGTCGGCTCTAACAATTCCATCTCCGTCTACCAAAACAACTGGAAATGTTTCAAAAAAAGTAGGCATACGACGTACAAAAAGTTCACGCCCTTCTTTATCTCTAAAGATAGGGTGTCCTAACCACCCGACAGCTATTCCATCCCCGTTATCCATTGAACCCGCTCTGAATAATCCCCCTTTCGCAGGATTATTTCCGATGTAATCATAAAAAGCTAATTTTTCAGGAATTTTAGACCAAGCTTCTGATAAACTTTGATTTTCGGCTAGTCCAGCACTGACTCTTCGATATATTTCTTGCTGAAAGTATCCCTGATCCCATTGATAACGGGTGGGACCAAATAATTCGATGGGGGTAGTTGCTGAACCATACCACATAGTTCCAGCAACAACAAACGCTGCAAAAAAGACAGCAGCGATGCTGCTGGAAAGAACGGTTTCAATATTGCCCATACGTAATCCTTTGTATAGGCGTTGAGGTGGGCGGACACTAAGATGGAATAAGCCTGCTAATATGCCCAATGTCCCTGCTGCAATATGATGAGAGGCTATTCCTCCTGGAACAAAAGGATCAAAACCTTCCACACCCCATGCTGGATTTACAGATTGTACCTTTCCAGTTAGTCCGTACGGGTCGGACACCCATATTCCAGGACCATACAATCCTGTTACATGAAATGTCCCAAAACCAAAGCAAGCCACTCCTGAGAGAAATAAATGAATTCCAAAGATTTTAGGCAAATCCAAAGAGCGTTTTCCCGTACGGTCATCGACAAATATTGCTAGATCCCAATACACCCAATGCCAGATAGCTGCCAAGAAGCACAAGCCCGAAAACACAATATGTGCTCCGGCTACACCTTCGTAACTCCAAATACCCGGATTCGTTACCGTACCCCCCGTAATACTCCAACCGCCCCATGAATCGGTTATTCCTAAACGAGTCATGAAGGGTATAACGAACATGCCTTGTCTCCACATTGGATCAAGAACTGGATCGGAGGGATCAAAAACAGCTAATTCATATAGAGCCATTGAACCGGCCCAACCCGCAACCAGGGCTGTATGCATTATATGGACAGCAATCAAACGACCGGGATCATTCAATACGACGGTATGAACACGATACCAAGGCAAACCCATGGGACTACCTCTTTATTAATAAAAAATAGACACTATGTAACTTTATTGCATTGAAAAAAAAACTATGCTATGTACCCCCCTTCCTTTTTCAGGGGATTATCTCGAAAAAAGGATTAATATTTATTCTATCCTATTAGTAATAATAGGAAGAGTTCGGTTCGAAGGAAAAAAGAGAAGCAGATCTATTCTATACTCGATAAGTACCAATACGCAATGGGGGCGGATTCCCTTTTCGATGAGCAAATCCATCCATATTTGGTCATCATTCAAAAGACCTATTCGTAAGAATTTTCCTTTATTTTATGAACTTAGTCAATCGATGTAGAAACTAAGATAACGGCCAATATTATTCAGACAAGAAGCCCATTATTACGCTTCCACATCAAAGTGAACTAGAGTACTTAATTCTTTTCATTTTATGCCTATTGGTGTTCCAAAAGTACCTTATCGAAGTCCCGGGGACAAGCATCCATCTTGGGTTGACATATAGTGCGACTTGTCAGATCTATTGGGTCATATGGGATTTCCCCATTCTCTCCCCCGATCGAGATATCCTCTGTTTCGCCCAAAAAATTTGATTGAATGATCAAAAATTTGTAGCGTGAAATGCAATGAAGTGCAATTAGATCTATTTCGTGAGGAGGTATCCAGCTTAATATTAGCATAGCAATAAATCAATTTTATGGTCGTCTTGGCTGGACCAATAAAATGAGGTATCCAGGCTCCGTTTAGCAAAACCCAATTGGTAATATATCTATGATTATTACTTATACCATAAACGATTCCATTTAGAACTTTATTCGAAATAGGAGTGATCTCAAACTGTTAATCAACGGAATAATAAATATTATGAATACGTCAAATATTGGATGGAAGACATGAAAGAAATGAATTAAAGGGGGGAGTCATAGCAAAAAAGAGACGTGGTATTGGGGTCATTTGTCCTATATGTGCAAATCAAAATCGGGCGGATCCTTACTCGGAGTAGAGCATAAACCTAAAAAAATTGAAGAAGCCCATTCAATTCAGGAACAAGAAAATGGCATCGTGATTTTTGGATTGGATCGCGATGAAAAAATACATCAATGAAAAGTTAGTTCGATAAGTCGATAAGTTTAGTGAATTGCTTTTTTATATTTTCTATTAGATTATATTAGAATATGATAGGTATAGGAAAACCGGCTAAACTCATCGTTCTTGAAAAATGGAAGAAAGGACCCCTCGATAGAAGGAGCCCGCTAGGAAAAAAGAAAAGAAAAGGGCTGGTAGCTACACATTGATTTTTTGTTTCACAAGTTTTGTTGAACCGTATGCATCAAAAGATGCCTGTACGGCTCCGAAGGGATATAGTTTTATCCTAATCAACCGACTTTATCGAGAAAGATTACTTTTTTTAGGTCAAATGGTTGAGAGTGATATCTCGAATCAACTTATTGGTATTATGGTATATCTCAGTATAGAGAACGAGACCAAGGATTTGTATTTATTTATCAACTCTCCTGGCGGATGGGTAATACCCGGAATAGCAATTTATGATACTATGCAATTTGTGCGACCGGATGTACAGACAATATGCATGGGATTGGCCGCCTCCATGGGGTCTTTCCTCCTGGCCGCAGGAGCAAGTACCAAACGTCTAGCATTCCCTCACGCTTGGCGCCAATGAGTTTTTTATTTGAGAGAAAAAAGAAGACTATGCCTTCGCCATATGAATTTTTAAGATTAAGTAATAATAGCATGGCACTTCGAATTCGATATGAAAATTGTTAGTGTTTTTTTTTTTTCAAAATATTTGATTATGTATCGAAACAGTAGTATGAGATAAAGGAGGGGTATTCCGAGTTTATCTTACCTATCGTAGGCCTATTGCGGCGTCACAAACTTTTTTCACGCCGGAAGGTTATTAACAATATTTATGGTATGAAAGAGTACGAAAATAAAAAAAATAAAGACACTTTGGGATTGCTGAATCACAAACGAAATAAATATATAAAGCAACGGAGCCATCATAGTATTTTTGAACTAAAAAAAAGGGTGGTAATTGGATCATTTACCGATCTGGGTATAATAGAACCCCATGTTTTCTCCTTGTTTGATGAAAGGTAAAAAGAAAATTCCATTAGTTCCATTGGTGAGCCGTATGCAATGCGAAAAAAATGCCCGTACGGTTGTTCAATTCTATCTTTTTCTTTATCTCTGCCCCTCGCCTAATCGTGCGAGATAGAGGAACTTTTTTTTTTAGGTTATAATATATCATCAGGGTCATGATCCATCAACCTATTGGCGCTTTTTATGGGGCACAAACGGGAGAATTTATCCTGGATACGGAAGAACTACTGAAACTGCGCGAAATCCTTACAATGGTTTATGTACAAAGATCGGGCAAGCCCTTATGGGTTGTATCCGAAGACATGGAAAGGGATACTTTTATGTCAGCAACAGAAGCCCAAGCTCATGGAATTGTTGATCTTGTAGCGGTTGGATAAAACATAGCAGTGCCTCCTTAAGGGTTTAATAGAATATTAAACAGAAGAAATTCATAATCATCCGGTTAGGATCGATCTAAACCAGCCCATAATGGATAATTCAGCATGCCAACTATTAAACAACTTATTAGAAACCCAAGACAGCCAATCAGAAACCTTACAAAATCCCCCGCTCTTGGGGGATGCCCTCAGCGCCGAGGAACATGTACAAGGGTGTATGTGCGACTCGTTTCAATCATGGACTGAGACAAAACAAAAGAAAGAAAACAATTTTTTAAGTATCAATGATCAGTACCAGTGAATCGGATAGAATGGAAGAAGAAGAACTGCATTCACTAGCTAAAAAAAAGATATCTATCATATCTTTCTATTGTGTATGAAATTTATGGTTTCCACCGGCGCAAATTCAACCGCCTCAAATTGCAATTTAAGGTGAGAAAGAATTCCACATTGGTAACAAATAGTTATCCATTAAGCGGGGGAAATACTATAAAAAAAAGCGGAAAGATTATCTTTCTACTCTTGCAAGAACGGACTAACAGGGTCAGCTACCCCACCAATCTTCATAATTAAATACCGTTACTGTATAAGGTCTATCTCGTTATGAAAGACCTATTACTAGAAAATTCATGGGTAGAGCCGGAGAGCGGTAACTGTACAAGTTACCAATAGAATTGATTAAATGAAGGAAGTGGCTCCGGTGTATAGAGAGGGCCTCACCGTTTAAGAAGTAATCATAGAGACGACGGAACCCACAATTTCTTTATCTATTTACTACTTTATTTTTGTTTTACTATTTTATTTCCAATGCCTCGAAAAAAGGTAAAAGCGTGGTCGGGAAGGTTAGAGTAGCAAAAGCCATTGGAATTTTGATTTTATAAATTGGAAGAGTCCGTTTTGTTATTAATAGACTAGGAAAGGGGAAAAGAATAACTGAAAGAAAGGAAATCGATTAGTTATTCATCAAAGTTTCATTTATTCAATGACCAGAATTAGACGAGGATATATAGCTCGGAGACGTAGAACAAAAATGCGTTTATTTGCATCAAGCTTTCGCGGGGCTCATTCAAGACTTAGTCGAACAATTACTCAACAGAAAATAAGAGCTTTGGTTTCGGCTCATCGTGATAGAGATAGGAAAAAAAGGGATTTTCGTCGTTTGTGGATCACTCGAATAAATGCAGTAATTCGCGGAAATGGGGTATCCTATATTTATAGTAGATTAATAAGCAATCTGTCTAAGGCGCAGTTGGTTCTTAATCGTAAGATACTTGCACAAATAGCTATATCAAATAGGAATTGTCTTTATATGATTTCCAATGAGATTCTAAAATAAGGAAATTGGAAGGAATCCATTAGAATTTTTAAACGGAGTTCTCTGGAGAATGAACTCCGGGAAGGTAGAGTAGAAATAATATGATAAAGTCGTCAAAATGAGCGAACACGCTCAATAAAAAAAGATTGATTTTATTCTTCTTCCCCAATTCTTTTTTTTTTCTTAGGACACAACTGCTTCTCGGATTTTTTGAACAAAACGTCCATCTGGGTTTGAGTTCGGATTGGAATTTTGATTTAATTGAAGAGTAAGCCTATTTTTTTCTGGTTCGAAGACCTGGAGTTCTAGTGGTCGACCCACTTCTTTCAAATTGTTTCTCATTATTAATAAAAGGTAACGAAGATAAAATACGAGCTTGTTTTATAGCAATAGTAATTAATCGTTGTTCTTTTAAGGTCAATCTATTCACCCGTCTAGATAATATTTTTCCTTGTTCACTAAGAAATCGACTAATTAAAGTCATGTTTCTATAATCAATCCGATCCCCCGATTGGATCGGGGGCAAACGCCTACGAAAAGATCGCTTGGATTTAAGAAAGAGTCGCTTGGTTTTATCCATAATTTGTTTATTCCTTATCCCTAAAATCCCATTTCGATGAAATAAAAAAAGGATTTTAGAATCAATTAGAGGATTTGGTTTGTCTATATTTATTTATTTGTTTCTATTTAAATATATGAAATAATCTAGATATATATCTAGATTATTTTTTCATGTTCCTTGCAAGGGTGACACACAAGCACGTGGTTCGACTCTATCTATTTTTTTATCTCCCCATGAAGTGTATGTTTGTAACAATAGGGACAGAATTTTCTCAATTCCAATCGACTAGGTGTATTATGTCGATTCTTTTGAGTAATATATCTGGAAATACCCCTTGATTCCTTATTAACACCGTTTCGAACACAACTAGTACATTCCAAAATAACCCTTACTCGGACATCTTTACCCTTGGCCATGAACCTCCTTGGGGTTTTTGATTCATCCAACTTTTCTATTTTCCGACCCGAAACGAATAAGAAACAAGGGACAAAAAAATAGAAGTTGTTAACCACTCAAAATCCAATTCTGAAATAAAGATTTTATTGCTATCAATATAGTAAATATATAGGAAATAATAAGTAATACAAAAATTTCTAACTATATTGCTAATCACAGTACAGTATTTCATTTAAGTATCGTGTAGTGTAGGCTACTCTTACCCTAGCCACATTTCCATTTCTGTTTTCCTTTCACTGTCTATTTTCTTTTAACTGGATAATTAATTTAATTGGAGCCTGAACCCGAGTTTCGCTGAAGTTGAAGCCACATTTTTATTTCGCTTTCATCCTTTATTCTATCTATCTAATTGTAAAAAAAAAAAAAATAAAAGAGGGGAAAGAGAGATTAGTCACAAATACACAAATATTGGATTCTAGCTCTAATCTTCTTCACCCCGTTCCCGTTCAATAACTAGAATGAAAAAAAAGGAAATGTCAATGCGTCCGGGAATAAACGGTTGATTTCTATCAATAACCCTGCTAAAGACCCGAACCAGAGAGTACTTAGTACCGGTGCCACGGAAAGATATGTTTTTAGATCTCGCATTGAAAATCCTCCTTCTTTTTTGTTTTTGTATTCCCTATTGGAATATATTATGGTAAGAGATGTATATGTAGTTAAAGGCCACTTGTATTTGTGCGCGGAATCCTTAATTCAAATTGAAATGCGAAACGATTCGGTAGATAAGATTTTATTTTCTTTTTTTTTTTTTTTTTCTTAAAGCAGAAAAATGGGCCGCTTTACGCCTGAGAATTCCCAAGAAAAATACTAATTTATTATTATTATATGTTATATGATATGAGCCCAAAAACAAGAAAAGGCAAGATCCATTTTGCATATCAATAGAGGGAATAAAAAAATAAGGATGTGGAAAACAAGACGGGGATTCTTTACAATGATACTGTAGACCCATTGAAAGGGATGTAGCGCAGCTTGGTAGCGCGTTTGTTTTGGGTACAAAATGTCACGGGTTCAAATCCTGTCATCCCTA
>JBCEWC010020752.1:0-10776 GCA_038996855.1 Solanum aculeatissimum
GTCAAGAGAGCCTTAGGATCTTAAGAGAGAGTGTAGGAGAGTTTGAATGGATGAATGAGGGTTTGGGGGATGATTTAAGGGTTTAGGATACCTTAAGAGACCAAAAGGGGGCTTAGGAAAATGTTAAATCATGAAAATACCACTAATAAACCAGAACTTTTCATTGAACACAGCACCCAAATGGAGCTACAGTGTCGTCAAGTTGTCTCACGGATCGTTCAACATGCCGTCAAGTTGTACTTAGCCAAATCTTTACGCGAACTCTCAGAGAACTTTCTATTACACTTCACGAACCAATAAATGGTCCGTTCAACTTGTGACTGGCCGTGTAAGGTGTCGTCCAACCACCCTTAGACTCAAAACCATCAGCCTTGGCTTGGCCAAGCTACTGCCTCACTCCAAGAGGCAGTACACGGGTTGTTTGGTGTCAAACGGTCCGTTCAAGATCCCGTTGACTTGGACTTGGCTTAGGGGTGGTTCCAGGCCACCCCAAGCTCACTGTGACACCCCACGAGATCCTAGATAGACCGTACAAAGTTTCACAGTCCGTGCAAATGTCCTTGGCCACTTTTCTGAGCCTATCTCCAATGGCTTCTAAAATTTAGACAGTCTCACTATTTGGGCCATATCTCCCTCATCCGATATCCATATGGAGTGAAACAACTTGTTTTGAAAAGCTAAATCAAAGAGATTCAATTTGATATATGATAGCTCATATTTTTCATCCCACATCAAAAGTTATGACTGTTTGAAATACACTGCCGAAACATTCCCTCTAGGCCACTAACTAGCCCAATTTACATTCGGCCAGTTAAAATCTAACCGTGCCCACAGAAACTCAAACATGACTTGTAGTACATCATAGAATGCAAACCATAAGTAGAATTCGAATATTTTCGGGTTGTTACAAGAATTTTTGATGATGAAACATGTTAGGCAAAGTGGTCACTGAACACACCATCTCAGCTGGACAATTGAACAGACATTGCAGATAAAAAGGAGCAGATGAAGATAAGGTTGTAAGCACAGAAATAGGAAAGCAGTTCAACAAACTGCACATGGGAGAAAAAAGGCACATGGTCGAAATAAGTCATACACAAAAAAGTAGTCCAGTGCAAGTAGGAAAGTCAGAAAAGGAGGTTTATCATTATACAAACTCCTTGTGTTCCTGTTTTTAAAAGACGAAGAAGCAGAGTAGTTGTAGTTAACGAAAATAGAATCATTTCTGGCGAAGTCATTCTTGATAGGTTTTCTAAGTGTAATGTTCAGTGAACTATAAACTGAACTTAGATTGATCTTCAAGTTGGGGGAAACTCGAAGATCTGGGGAACTCAAACCTTGAGAGGTTTTAGTTCAAGTTAGGAATTTTACTTTGAAGTTTTAGATTACTAGGAATTGTAATCTTTAACTCAGGATCATTTTGAATTTACTGAAGTTGGGGAAATATCCTGTAGTGGTACAGGTCGTGGTTTTTTACCTTTGATCCGGGTGTTTTTCACGATAAATCTCTGTGTCTCTTATTTGTACTTCATTGAAATAAGTAGACTAACTTGGTTCTCTCTTAGGCAAATAATTAGGACGTGTTAGCTATTTCAATTGGTATCAAAGCAGGTTTTCTTATTAAAGGCTAAATACATAAGAATAGATCATAATGAACACTGCACCTCCTCTTGGACATGGATAAGGACAATCGATTGTTAGACCACCACTTTTCAATGGTACTCATTTTGGTTCGTGGAAGGCACGAATGGAGGACTTCATTCAAGTTGAAGACTATGAACTGTGGGACAGGATTACTGTTGGACCTACTGTTCCCACCAAGACTGTGGAAGGATAACTTGTTCCAAAGGAGAGAAACGAGTTCACTCCAGATGATTTAACAGCCTTGAGAAAAAATGCTAAGGCCAATAACATTCTTGTATACGGATTGGGACCAGATGAATACAATAGGATCTCAAACTGTGCCACCGCCAAGCAGATCTGGGATGCTTATACTAATGCACATGAGGAAACCAGTCAAGTTAGGAGATTCAGAGTCCCCATGCTTTTCACTCAATACGAAACTTTCAGGATGAAGAAAAATGAGTCACTTTTGGATATGATCACTAGACTCACTACTCTGATAAACGAGTTTGGCTCACTAGGAAAAGTGTTGACCACTGAGGAACAAGTCAATAAAGTTCTGAGAGTTCTGCCAAAGGCAAAATGGGACATTAAAGTCATAGCTATTAGGGAAGCAAAGGACATTGCTACCATTACTCTCAACGAACTGGTAGGAAATCTCCGAACATATGAGATGAATATGGAAGATAAGAAGAAAAAAGAAACCATAACTGAAAGGTCTTTAGCACTAAAGGTGTCTGAAGATGACGAAACGAATTTGGATGAGGAACAGATTGCTTATCTTGCAAAGAACTTTAAGAAGATCTTCAAGATAGGGAAGGGTAGAGACAAGAAAGAAACAGGTAACAAGAGATGGTCCGATGACTCAGGAAATAGGAAGTGGAATGATGACAAAACTCAGTCTGGATGTTACAAGTGTGGAAAGACTGTCCACCATGTAAGACACTATCCATTATGGGAAGTAGAATGGAGAAAGGAAAGAGCTGAGAAAGAATTAAGAGAAAAGGCCCTCAAGCAAAAGGAAAAAGAAGAATATGCCATAATGGCAGCCTGCGGTTTCAGAATTGTGGAATCTGACACTGAAGATGCTGATGAGAATGCATTCATGGCCGTTGGGGACTCAGATCTGGAGGATGACGAGAAATTGGAGGTATCAGTGAAAGGCAGCAAGCATTGGTACATGGATAGTGCTTGCTCAAGGAATATGACGAGAGATAAACACAAATTGCTTTCACTAACACCTTTCAAAGAGGGTAAAGTTTCCTTCGGAGACAGAAAAAAAGGAACTGTGGTTGGAATTGGAAAGATTGGACAAAATACATCAAGGGTCCTAAAAGAAGTTTATCATGTGGATGGATTGAAGCAAACATGTTCAGCATATCTCAACTATGTGGCAAAGGTAATAAGGTCACGTTCACTTCTGCAGGTTGCAGGGTCAAAAAGCTGGATACAAAAGAGATTGTTCTTACTGCCAAAAGACACAAAAATGTGTATAAAGTAGACATTATGGGAATGCCTGGGACGCAGCTAGAATGCCTGAGTTCTTCTACTAATGATCCCTTATTATGGCACAAAAGACTTGAACATGCAAGTCTTAAGCAATTGAACATACTGGCATCTAAGGACATGGTAATAGGCTTACCTAAAGCCAAGTTCAAAGATGATAAAGTATGCAGTGCATGTGTAAGGGGGAAGCAGGTTAGATCATCGTTCACATCCAAGAATCAGGTAAGTACTTCTAAGTGTCTGGAATTTGTTCACATTGATTTATGTGGACTGATGAGTGTAAAAAGCAGAGGAGGTAAAAGGTACATGCTTGTTATTGTTGATGATTATTCTAGATTTTCTTGGACACTTTTCTTATCCTCTAAGGAAGAATCCTTTGATATCTTTTCCATATTCATCAAGAAAATGGAAAGGAAATTAGAGACTCCCCTAATTTCCATAAGATCAGACCATGGAAAAGAATTTGAGGATACAAAATTCTTAGAATTCTGTTCAAAAAATAGAATAGATCATAACTTCTCTGCTCCAAGAACTCCACAACAAAATGGAGTAGTAGGAAGGAAAAACAGGACCTTAGAAGATATGGCTAGAACAATGATGATTGCAAGTAACCTTGCAAAGAATCTTTGGGCTGAAGCCATCAACACTGCTGCTTACATTTTAAACAGGTGCATGCTGAGACCCATTTTAAACAAAACTCCCTATGAATTACTCAAAGGAAGAAAACCAAATATTTCCTATTTTAGAACGTTTGGATGTAAATTCTTCATTCATAACAATGGGAAAGACAATTTGGAAACATTTGACGCCAAAAGTGATGAGGGAAGTTTCTTGGGATACTCTTTACATAGACAAGCCTACAGAGTGTTAAATATAAGAACAAACTCTGTTGAAGAAAGTGTTCATGTTGTTTTTGATGAAAATGATATTGCTATTCAGACTAACATGCAGGATGAATGTGAACTGGAACAACGAGCAGAGAAATAAGCAGAACTGCCTGTTGCTTCCACTGCAGAACCAGAGTTCTCACAATCAGGGGGAACTGATGACATGGATACGCATGGTGAATCATCAGGCCCAGATTCCTTAACAAACAGCTCAACTCAAGGATTCAGGATGAAAAGCTACAAGTATCAAGGCTCTCACCCCGTTGACAACATTCTTTCGGATCTGACTTCTAGAATCACTAGCAGATCAGGACTAAAGAACATGTGTGCATTTGACACCTTTCTGTCAATTTTGGAACAAAAAAGGGTTGGGGAAGCACTGCTTGATGAGGATTGAATAATGTCCATGCAGGAAGAACTGAATCAATTTAAAAGATGCAAAGTATGGCATCTTGTACCAAAACCGTAAGGAAGAACCATCATTGGTACAAAATGGGTGTTCAGGAACAATCTTGATGAACATGGAACAGTTATAAGAAACAAGGCAAGGTTAGTGGTCCAAGGGTATAGTCAAGAGGAAGGTATAGACTATGATGAGACCTTTGCTCCAGTGGAAAGACTTGAAGCTATCAGGCTACTCATAGCTTTTCCCACCTACAAAGAGTTTTCTCTCTATCAAATGGATGTTAAGCGTGCCTTCCTAAATGGCTACCTGAAGAAGGAAGTATATGTAAAGCAACCACCTGAATTTGAAAATCTAGAATTGCCAGACCATGTGTTCAAATTAGATAAAGCCTTGTATGGTCTGAAGCAGGCTCCTCGTGCATGGTATGAAAGATTGTCAACGTTTCTTATGGATCATGGGCACACTAGGGGTAAAATTGATAATACTCTCTTCTTGAAAACAAAGGGACAGGACATGTTAATTGTGCAGGTATATGTGGATGATATCATTTTTGGATCAACAAATGCTCAAATGACTCATGAATTTGCACAACTGATGAGTGGAGAGTTTGAGATGAGTATGATGGGAGAACTGAATTTCTTCCTGGGATTACAAATCAAGAAAACCTCCTCTGGAACCTACACACATCAGCAGAAGTATGTTTTGGACCTACTCAAAAGATTTAAATTGAAAGATGCTAAGGAAATAGACACTCCCAGTGCTGTCTCTACAATGTTGGATCTGGATGAGACTGGATCCCCAGTCGAACCAAAAATGTATAGGGGAATGATTGGATCACTCCTATATCTGGCTGCTAGCAGGCCTGACATAGTTTTCAGCGTGGGATTATGTGCTAGGTTTCAAGCAAATCTAATGGAGTCTCATCTCAAGGCTGTGAAATGGATCTTCAGATATCTCAAAGGCACTCCAATACTCGGGCTATGGTACTCAAAAGGTAGCAATTTTCACCTTGTAGGATATGCTGATGCAGACTACATTGGATACTTAGTGGACAGAAAAAGCACCACAGGTATGGCCCACTTCCTTGGAACATGTCTTATTTCCTGGTCCACCAAGAGGCAACTCTTTGTTGCTTTATCAACTGTTGAGGCTGAGTACGTAGTGGTTGGATCATGTTGTGCTCAATTATTATGGATTAAACAGCAGCTAATGGATTTTGGTATGAATATAGGTTGTGTTCCTATTTTCCGTGATAACACAAGTGCCATAAACAATGCAAAAACTCCAGTTCAACATAAAAGGACCAAACATATTGACATTAGACATCATTTTCTACGTGAAAATGTAGAGAAAAATATAATCTCAATAATGTTCTGTCCAACTGAGAATCAAATTGCCAACATTTTTACTAAGGCTTTAAGTAGAGAACACTTTGAAAGAATCAGATTAGAACTGAGGATGATTAAGATTACATGAGCTTCCCTCAATGATTGGCTAGAAAATTGGCTTTACCTAGATATATCGACATAGTACTGAACTCAATTTCTCACATGAAAATGTGTATCTCACATTAAAAGACAAAAAGGGAATTTAATCATATTCATGTCTTGGTGTGTGCAGGTGACAAATTTGGGTGCAACATCCAGTCAGAGGAGTGAAAACATAAGGTACCAACTTTTCTTTGTTTAAATATATTACTAGATAATAGACCAGGTACCCTTACTTGTTTCTTCATATGACATATGTCATCTCACCAAATTACCGCCAAAATGCCCAAAAGTCAGTTCCTGAAAAAGCCTGTACATGTCCAATCACAACAGACTTCTTTTCACACTTAAATACATCCCCCCAATCGTCTCTTCATCTTCCGACTCTTCTTCTTCTTAATATTTGTATATATCTGGTGAACGGTGTGCATTCTTGTCCAAGAACCTTCAAGTTAAACATGGCCTCTCCACTTGATATTCTCGTCACCAACTCAAACAAGCCTGAATGCCAAGCCATCATCCTTCATGCAACGACAAATCTTCCACAGTCCTTGCCGTTTCATCTTTCCGACTTTGCAAATTGGGGGTCCTTCGAAAATAAGTTCTCCACATTTTCCTCAAACCCTCTTTCGTCTTGGTCTTCTCCTTCTGATGGACTGAATATTCTTCCGATTCAGTCAATTCCCGATGATGATGTTTTACCCACTACTACCATTCCAAAAAGGGTTCACCGGCGTCTTAGGAAAGCCTCAGGTGCTCCAATCGAAATTACTGATGATTCTCCCTCTCCTGAACCCAGTCCTCTACCCAGTTCGTCACGGGTTCCTCAAACCCGATATCGCAAAAGGCAAGAGGAAGAAGCTCTGTAGGAAGCCCTAAAGCAAAGCAAGAAGCAAAAGGATCCACCTGTTTTTCCCCCAAACGTGACTTTCTTCTCCGCTCAGTCCGAAAAAATGTAGTAAAAAAGAACATTATTCCCAAACCCGCTCGCTCCAAGCCAGAGGGCATATCAAAAAAGAAGCTTGTTGCTCCCTCTCCAACTAAATCGATCTCTCAGACCAGGGGTTCTTCCACCTCAAAGAAACCTTTTCCCTCACCTATTCCCTTGGACTCCTCTGAGACCGAGACTGACTCTTCTCCGCCGCTGGCTGACAGTTCTGACCCTCACTTCCTTTCTCTCATTCACTTTCAGAGGCGCTCCCTCATTTGGGGCCGTACTGTTATAGGGTTTGGAGGTTCAGAGATGAATGTGTTACTGGCTTAACTTGATACACAGGGATGGTCTGGGCTGGTTCTCTTGGGTAGTACTCAACGCAAATTTGCTAAACCTGAAATGTATGAGTTTTACGGATGAGAAACTATGAAAAACTCTATTTTTGTCACCACGGTTAGAGGCACACCTATTCATCTTGGGGTAGATGACATTGGTCAGATCTTAGGAGTTCCAAATGTTGGCTGGGATCACTATGTGCGCCACGAGTGGCCACCATTGGACAATCTGGCCTTTGCACTAGAAATCACTAGAAAATTCTCAGGGTGTCCTGCCTTGACTCAGCATAGACGGGTTCTTCGATAGGAAATGTCCGCTCTTCATCGGTTATACTTTGATGTGGTCCACAAGATTCTGCTTCCTAAGAAGGAACGCCAGTCTGAAGCAAGTTTTCTTGACTTAACTGTGATGGAACTCCTCGACACTGAAGTTCCTCTTAACTTTCCTAGCTTGATTCTTCAGCACATGCAGTGAGTCCTTATCCAGGATAAAAATGGGCATGCTCTTCCTTATGGGTTCTGGTTGTCACAGATCCTTGAAGCTTACTCAGTTCCTGTTCAGGTTTTGACTATGCAGACGACCAAAGATGTGCTAGGTCAAGTGAACCATGCGGCCTTACCTGTTTCTATGCAAAGGGAGGGTACTCCTCTTCATCACTTGCAGCTTGCCTTGGATGACAAATCTGTTGAGCTCACTGCTGCACATCGGGAGTTTACCCAAGAACGTGTTACTTTGTTGGGCCGAATCACTACCCTCGAAGACACCTTGTCCAAAGAAAGTGTTTCTCATGCTGAGATCGTGCATAAACTTTCTATGTTGATTCCCTCCAACCCCTCTGTGTTGACCTGTTCCTCAATTATCTTAGTTTTTGGGTACCTGTTTCTATTTTCAGTGCTGTAAGACAATTAACTGTTGGGCCTTGGTTACTCCACCTCTAGATGGAAACTGCTATCTATTTTTTGCTTGTTTGCTATCACTTGGATCGTGTTATGAACTTCTCTCCTTACTTTGTTATGTGTTGATAGCCCTTGCGGCCTTTGTTTTGGTACTTATTTCCTTATATGTCTCTTGTGATTGCCTCTTTTCAATGATGCCAAAAGGGGGAAATCAAGTTATGTAATGTTTATAACCCACGCTAGTCTATTTTCGTTTGGAGTGTTGCTCTTCTTACTGTTGCAGGGGTTATGCTGGTTGGACAAAATCATAGAAGTTTGTCATCATAAAAAAGGGGGAATTTGTTGAGTCCGAATTTTTGATGATGAAACACATTAGGCAAAGTGGTCACTGAACACACCATCTCAGCTGGACAATTGAACAGGGATTGAGGATAAAAAGGAGCATATGAAGATAAAGCTGTAAGCACATAAATAGGAGAGCAGTTCAACAAACTGCACGTGGGGGAAAAGAGGCACATGGTCGAAACAAGTCATACACAAAGAAGGAGTCCAGTATAAGTAGGAAAGGCAAAAAAGGAGGTTGATCATTATACAAACTCCTTGTGCGCCTGTTTTTAAAATACGAAGAAACAGAGCAGTTGCAGTTAACGAAAATAGAATCATTTCTGGGGAGTCATTCTTGATAGGTTTTCTAAGTGTAATGTTCAGTGAACTATAAACTGAACTTAGAGTTATCTTCAAGTTGGGGGAAACTCGAAGATCTGGGGAACTCAAACCTTGGGAGGTTTTAGTTCAAGTTAGGAAGTTTACTTTGACGTTTTAGATTACTAGGAATTGTAATCTTTGACTCAGGCTCATTTTGAATTTAGTGAAGTTGGGGAAAAATCCTGTAGTGGTACAGGTCGTGGTTTTTTCACCTTTGAGCCGGGTGTTTTCCACGATAAATCTTTGTGTCTCTTATTTGCACTTCGTTGAAACAAGTAGACTAACTTAGTTCTCTCTTAGGCAAATAATTAGGACGTGTTAGTTATTTCACAAAGCAATTGAAAAAACAGTCAACCAATAATGGGAATAAGAACTTTATCGAAAGATCAACGGTAAGTTGACTAATGAGAGGTGAAGAAGAGTTTGTCATTCCAATTGGCGAAGCATAAGACGCAATAGTTAAGGTCAATTCCTCGACAGAGCTTTGAATATAGATCGGAGTCCTAAAAAACCCTACAGAGAGTGACAAGAAGAAATGATTTGCCGACCGCAGTTGAAACCCTAGAGTTTTGGATTTGTGGGTAAAAAGAAAGAGAAGCAACTGAGGGAGCTATTGGGTATCCCTTTACCCTTGTCCTTCAAAACCTCTCTAACGAGGATTTATTTTTTTCCTCAAAAGGTACTACGCTTCGTTCTTGTTTGGTGCGGAAATGATCTTTTAGCCGCTGATGCGGCTTTTCAAAATTTGGGGAAAATTTATTTCTAGCTCTAGACATATGATTTTGAATTTTAGCCACGTGTCAGCATTTGGGGTCATCTACCTATGCTGGAAACTTCTTCTATCTATTGATAGTCAACTCTAATTTTTTTGTTCTATGTATTAAAGAAAAACATACGAATGGTCTAATAAAAAGTACAAGAAGCTGGTGATAGTAGGTGCGAGAAGAAGTAGAGGTATATCGAATAAAAATGTGATTGAATAAGATTTGTAAACTAATTATAGCTTATATAGAATATGACCTTGGCTAAGAAATTATAGAAATTTA
This sequence comes from Solanum aculeatissimum, assembly GCA_038996855.1. NCBI lineage: Eukaryota > Viridiplantae > Streptophyta > Magnoliopsida > Solanales > Solanaceae > Solanum > Solanum aculeatissimum. The sequence continues at coordinate 9,827 of JBCEWC010020752.1, forward strand.
AATTAGAAATATTCTACGTACACTATTATAATTTATAAAGAATATGACATTAGCTAAGAAGTTATAGTAATTGAAAATTAGACTAGATGGTTGGTAGGTAGTCGAGCGTTATTTGATTGTCCTTGCTAATATTATTGTTGTTCTCTTATTATCATACTAGATAACTTGCTCGTGCTTTGCGCAGGTGAACCGCCTCAATTAGATTATTTATAATTAAAAATTAGCTCATGAGTCGTCATGAAGTGACAACTTAGTAAATTTTAAAGTATTGAAGATATTGTTACCGAATCACGTATGAATTCATATCCATTAAACTATCCTATAAAATTATGTTAAACACAATAAGGACATGCAAATACATATATGGATTCCTTGATCATAATTACCAGAAAATTTATAGAAAGACTGAAACTTATTTAAGTCAGTGAATCAGAAATGAAGTGTTCATTTTCCGATTTAGATTAACAGAGTTAGCATCTATATTGAGTATATATTTATATTCACCAAAATCTTGGTTTTTTAGTTTTGAACAGATGCAATATGGATCCTACAACTCCCTTTCCCCATTGCTTTCATTAAAGACTCTCCTAAAGAGCAAAATGATTATGTATTTGCTACCTTCCCTTTAGATGTGCTCAACCTTAATAAGATAGGCATATACTTTAAAATGTCTTCAGAGATTTTGTTTTCTGTGCTTTCGGCTTCCAATTCCCATTCATGCAAATAGCTCTCTTGAGCTTGTTCTACAACCCTACACTGAACAGATAGAATTATAATAAGATCAATTCACACGTGAAGCTTCAAATGTCAACTTTCTTGTTGGTTGCCTAATGGTATATACCTGAAGCCTAACATTTGCTATTTTGCTGATTGATTCAGGCCTTATCTTTATCGAGTTGACTTGCTTCTTTGGAGATGACTTATCTTTAGTATAAGTATCAGCCGAGTGA
>JBCEWC010020753.1:0-10776 GCA_038996855.1 Solanum aculeatissimum
CCATAAGGCAGGTCTGGCGTAAAATAATGGGACCTTATAGCTGAGGGACAATTTTGTCCAAAAATATATTCTTAAAGAATTGGAGGGTATTTTTTCAAAGCCACCCTTATTAGGGACATTTTATCAAGATCATCCCCTAAAAGGAGTATTTGTGAACATAACTCAATTCCATTAGTAAGAAATGAGGTTTAAGTATGACTAATAAGCCTATCTCGTTGGAAGGAGACAAAGCGTTCAATGATCAACTTTTTTTTTTATTTTTCTTTTCGATTTTCATCTATATAAAGTCATGTCTTCGGTAAGTTTAAGTACATCACTTCTTTTCAACATATGTCCAAATCACTTTAGTTTTGCTTCTCTCATCTTGTCCATCATAAAGGTCATTCTTATTTTATTTCGGAGGTAATCAATCTTAATTCTATCTATATTAGTATACTGATTCATACACATGAATATCTTTATATCTGCAACTTTTGAACATGTGAATATGTCACTAGCCACAACTCTGTTCCATGCAACACAACCAATTAAACCACTACTCTATATATAATTCACCTTTAAATTTTGATGGTACCTTCTTATCACACATGACTATAGGTGTGAGCCTCCATTTCACTTATCTTTCACCAATATGATCTGTGATGTCATCATCAAGCTCTTCATTCTCTTAAATAAAAGACTTCCAATATTCAAAACATTCTCTTTGGGGATGAACTTAGCATCAAGCCTTACTTCCATGCTGACCTCATACATAGTGTCACCCTCTTAGGGGACTGAGAAAAAAATTTCATTTGTCAAAACATAAACTTACCCTTCAAGTATTTATTCTTGGTCCTACTCAGCCTGAATCATTAGTTTCCAAATCTTGTCTAGCTACATGTGGAGACAAAGTTTCAACTATACTTTTAATATTATGCATCTCTAAAAATAAAAACCAAATAGTTTTAAACCATTCTTAATCATAATAGTTTATATCTTATTGTTAAACATGACAAGCAGTGATCGAACTTTTTTTGACTGAAAATTCACACCAAGGGGATATTTGTTAGGGTTTACCTTCAATTTCTACCTTATTTGATTCTATCAGAATTGTGTTGGACCTCAAATTGGTTTTTTTTGGTGGAAGAAGTATTGTTATTGGAAAAGTTTTCCTCCATTGATTAGTTAATGTCTTTTTTTTATGAAACGTCTTGGACTTCTATAAAATTGAAGATCTGTTCTTTTTGACAATAACATAATAACATCCACAATATAATCTTTTAAAAAATGTTGATCAAGGAAAGATTTATCCCCTTAATAGCTTTACAATTCTTTTTATATTAGAATTGTCATATTTAGATTGATTAAATCAATTGCTAGGTTTCGTATAAAATCAATCCCTTTCCTTCGCCCGCCCCCCTTCCCAAACACCATTTTCAATTCATTTCTATTTTTTTTAATTACGACATCTGAGTACTTTTCAAATCATTCTGAAGAATCTATTAAATACTATTACATATTTATTCACTGTTTGGAGAAGATATCTTCTTAGGAATTTTTTAAGAATTAGAGGGAAGAAGAGAAGGAAGTTTTTTTTTTGCGTTGTCCTTCTATTCTGAAGGAGGAATTCTTTTATAATTCTAAAGGGATGCAACTATTCAGAAACAATCTTAATTGTTGCGTCTCTTCCCTTTTATTTATTAAATATACATTAAATATATAATAAATTTATTTTTTTATTATTTAAATGCATCTGGATTGACCCATATGTGTGGTTTGATCCAATTTTCTTCATCTCCTACTCACACATAGTGAGTCAACCCTCTTTCCTGTTTTGTAACTTTATGCTTAACGACTAGATCGTGTGATCAGTGTACACTTTGAAAGCTTTGTTGCTATACATCTGTTTGGAATATACAACATCTCATTCAATAAAACTTAGAGTAGATTGTAGTATGCAGTACCCTAGATCATTCATCACATTTATATTTTTCGTTATCTCTTTTCTTAAATTTGAGTTCTTCTTGTCTTATAGACAAACATAAAGGACCGATCAATAAGCACAAGTAACGTGATAATATTTAATGTTTCTTCCTCATATCATGAATTTCTTAATCTCAATTTGATATACTTTTTTTAGAAATGTCTCACCAGATCGAATCAAGCATGATCTCTTGGAAACATACTAAGATAGAAACTGAGTTTTAAGAAACTGATTAAAGTCATGAGGAAACAATGTCAAATTTACATATAATTTTTAGGGCTTAACACGATAACAAATAGAGACTAAACTTATACCATCCTTATGGATTACTACATGCATACATGGTATGAAATATGTCTCACAGTATTGACTCTTTTTCCTAGACCATATGTCTTTTATTAATTAAATATGTGCAGATGATAGTTTAGACAACTCATGTCTAACTTTGACTTCACAAATATACACATCAATTTATTCATCAAAATTCACATCTGGCATTAGAAAAAAATTAACTCATGTTAATCACATATGATTAAATAAAACTAACAAACAACATTCTTATTGTAAATTTTCAGCTCTCTTTTATCATGACTTAGTTTATAACTGTCTTATCTCTACTTGTCACTTAGACAATAAAGAAGATTGCCTATGTGAATAGATCAATTCTTTTATCTGTTTGACATACTTTTTATCATCACAAAATTTATATACACAACAAAAGATAATATATGTATATAAACCAACAAGAATAGAAAATTAGGCACAAATAAACATTAACTTCAATAATGTCAATTTACATGAATACGATTGGAAAAAAATAATATAAATACATTAGAATCTACATAAATCCAATGTCTTCACATGTTTCTCATAAGCATCACATGCTATGAATTTCATTAAAGAATCTGCTATCATTTGATGCGTAGATATATATTTTACGTCACTTTCTTTGTACTACAATGTCTCTTATAAAATTATACTTTATATCAATATGTTCGTCTTTCCATGGTACTTCGGATCCTTTGTGTAAGCTATTGTAGCCTGATATCACAATTGATTGTGCCTGACCTAACAATATTGTTATATATACCCAAGTAAATTAGAAAACACTTAAGCCAAATAGCTTCTTACACATAATTTCTTGCTACTCCATGTCATGGCACTATTCTTAATCAAGAATACATATTTAGAGGTGGATTTTCTCTCATCTAAATCTTCTGCCCAATTAGTATTGTGTAGCATTTAAGTTACAAATCATTTTCTTGGTAACATAAGAATAATCAATTGTTCCTTTGAGATACATCAATATTCTTTTACCTGCTTTTCAATGTTGTGGTCCTGCATCAAATTGATATCTGCTAACTAACTCAATAGCATAACAAATATTTCTTCTAGTAAACATTATAGTACAGTAAGACTTTCAACTACATTTGCATAAGAAACTTTTCTTATTTGTTCCTTCTTATATGGATGTCTAAGGGTACATCATTCAATTCAAAGCTTCACTTTTAGAAACTAAAGTATTTATAGGTTAGCAATCTAGCCTATTAAAGCGTTCAAGAACTTTCTTAATGTAAGATTCTTGTGAAAGAGGTAACAATCTCTTGAAATCTTAACTCCAAGAATGTATGCTACTTCACTCATATCTTTCATTTCAAAAGTAGATGATAATTACTTTTTTATTTATTTTACAAAATCATTGTCACTTGAAGCTATTTGTATATCATCTACATATAATGATAAAATCACAAACTTATTTTTAAATTTTTTAATATACACACAATGGTCTTCATGAATCATAACAAATTGATGTGATATGATAGCATCATGAAAACATAAATATCATCATGTAGAAGATTGTTGAAGGTCATAAATCGACCTTTGAAGTTCATATACTTTATTTTCTTCACCTCTTTTCATAAAACCTACAAATCATTTCATATAGTTTTCTTCTTTTAGTTCTCCGTTGAGAAATTCAGTTTTGACATTTATTTGATGTAATTCAAAATCCAACATAGCAACTATAGACTAAATTAATCTTATTAAAGTAAAGTGTACATCAGATAAAAATATTTCTTCATAATCAATTCTTTCCTGTTGTGTGCACCCTTTAGTTACTAGGTGAGATTTGAATCTTTTGATATTATTATCTACCTTACGCTTAATTTTGATAATCCATTTATTTCTAATGACATTTCGTCCTATTGGTAGATCAATTAATTTTCACACTTGGTTAGATTTCATTGACTCCATCTTCTTTTCCATTTCTTTTAACCATTTTTTAGTGGGATATATAAGAACCTTATTTTTTTTTGGATCTTTAGCATCTGGAATAATTATAAATGCTTAACCTTCAATTCAAACTAATCACAAGAAATTTGTGGACTATTTGTTCATCGAGGTTGATATCGACAATTTGATTTATCAGTTGATAAATTACTTTCACTCGGACCAACAATACTAATAGGATTTGATTCATATGGTGTATTTATGGAAATAAGAGCTAATCCACTAGCATTAAAATGACTTTCATTAAAATTCATTTTAACTTCAACAACTTTAATGACCTGGTCTGTAGTTTCAGAAAGAGATAAGTCTTGACCTATATCGCCTTAAGAAAATTATTCTCTATGAATGTAATATCACGTGACTCAATTTCAGTTATAATGCCACTATTTTGTTCACGTAGTATGAACACCTAATCATTAGATTATTCATAGTAACTCTTCGACTTAACTTTTTATATTGGAAAGAAGGATTATGAATAAAAGCAGCACAACTTCAAAGCTTCAAAATTCTCAATTGGACTTTCATTTAGTACATAACTCATGTGCATAATTGTAACTGATTCTGAAGGGGAACGTTTTAGTACAAATGCATAAGTGAGTAAAGCATAATCCTAATAGGTGATTGACAATTTTACTTGTGCCATCATTGATCTAACCATTTGCCATACCCTAAGAGGGTATCATAAATGACCGACACTTAGAAACCATTACTGGTTCCCAAACGAATCACTTGGCCTGATCACATCATCAATCGTATAGTGGAAGACTCAATTTAGAAGTATAAGGAGAAATCTAGTGGGATAACCAGTTAACACAACATGGAATAATAATTTAAAACAACAATCTAATTTTAAATCATTCCATTGTAATAGGAATAATTTGACATGGGACAAGTCAATGTAAAAGAACATCAAAATAAGCCATCTCTATCTATGAAGCTTTTAGCTCTAACGTCTAGATGATGTCAATGACAAGTTCATGACTACCTCTAAGAAAGGAAATACTCTAGAAAATAATAAAGATATAATAGAAAATAGAATGCCTTCGAAAGCTAGGAGGTCTCACTACTGCTATGAAATGAAATGGATCTCAATAGAGCGCTCGTTGATAATCTCTAGCACCTATATGTGCATCATAAAATGATGTAGCGCTGAGTGGTGCTAGTATGTGAAATGTACTGTATGTAAAATAGTAGGAAAATCATAAACTCAACATGTAATCAACTCAAATACTCAACTCAAGATAATAATGAAACTCAGTAAAGGTCACAAAAGACTCAAGAGTATACAATGCAATCCATTCACATCGAGTACTAGTACATCCTAAGTTGAGAGTTTGTCTAACCAACAATCATCACCTATGAGCTGGTGATGATATAACGAAGCAATGTTATTGCCACATCTATCCAATACCTTGCCAGGGTAGAGGACATTCCATCAGTGGATCCACAGTCAAATAACATCAAGTCCTCTTTCAAGAAAATAGAGAAACATCCAATTTTACGGTTTAATCCTCTCCTATGCTAGGTACAAAGTTATTGAGTTTGAGTTGTTATTTACTCTCACTCAATTCGATTCTCAATACTCATTCCAAGACTCAACATGCTCATAAACCTTCAATTCATTCTCTTTGGGTAACTCATTTATTTGGTCTCATTAGACACTTGTCAAACTCAATTCATCATATCGACCATCAACGTTTTTGTTAGGAATATTTTTTTATCAGAAATAGTTCATGACTCATCAAAACTCTATATCATCCATCATTAAAACTCAAGATATTCAGGTATAAAAATAGAGTTAAGATATTTATAATTTTTATAGATTTTTCAAGCTCAAGACATACCCATGTAAACCCATTCAAGTGCAGTATATAATAAATGAAATAATTCAACCCAGGGTTCATGTAAAAATATAATTATCTATTACAAGTGTTTAATTTATAAAAACTATCATTCATGCAAGTTTATGTATAAGTATACTAGAATTTAAGAAAAAATCTCAAGAAAACATTCATAAAAAAAATCAAATCATTCATAGTTCGATAAATCCTATCTATTGGGCACATGGAAGAATGTAATCCATGTTTTAGTTAGCCTTACATACTTGAAAGATTTGAATTCTGGAATAGTTTTGAAGAGCTCACTAGATTCTCTTGAAACCCTAGCTTTTCTCCCCTTGAAATCTTGCTCTATGTATAAGAATGTATTTTTGCATAAAAAAGTTTAATGGTGATGTCTAGGGACACAATTAGGTGTAAACCCATCAAGTTTAGGCTTTGAAATGGTGAAAAAAGATAAAACTAACCCTTTTTAAAATGGTTCCTAGGTCATCTAAGATTCATAGAAGCTTCTACGGACAGTAGAAATTTATTAGTAAAAATTGAGTTAATTTTGGGGTCCTGGGATCCATTCTACGAGCCTAAGCTATGACCCATAGTTGGGTCCGTAAAGTTTGGGACTCAAAAATTGACTCAGAGAAGCTTTTTACGAAGAAAAGTTTATGGGTCGTCAACCCATCTGCGATCCATAATTAAGAGTGTGTAGATGGTGACCCAGAAACTCTACTCTGACAGTCTTCACTAAAACGGTCATAAATTTTACTTTGAACTCCAAATGAGGCAATCTTTGTGTCATTGAAAAGAGGATTTAGAGACTTTTAATTTGATAGGTTGTGGATGACCTAAAATTTTATATTCCAGGAGGTATGGTCATTTAAAGTTGACCCTTTTATGAACTCGTACAAGAACTTTGTCAATAGGAACTCTTTAGACTTAACTTGATATAAAAGATCCTTTATGACCCTAGACCACCTCTAATACACTTTAAAAATACTTAGAATTTGATATCATCTTATATATACAACTTAGAATTCATTGGGTCACCTAATTTTGGTACAATCACATATCAAAACTCAATCGGTAAGAAAACTTTTAACTTTACTTCATACTAGAGGGTTCTTGTGACAATAACTCATCTTTAAATCTAGTTCCACACTATAGGATTGGCTTTAAACTCTATGTTCAATTAAGAATCATTTGATATCACCTTATGTGCATGTAATCGATGGCTCAATCTTAGCTAAAAAGAATTCAAGGCATCACAATATCTCTCCTTTAGGATCATTCATCCTCAAATGTTGAGTAAGTAGGAGACCTATCAGGCACGAATACCATCAAGAACTCAAATACTTGAATACTCATACTAAAAAATAAACTTCAAACTCAGGATTCAAAATTGGAAGATTATCTCCAACATCATCATTAGACATGAATGCAATCAAAGACTTACATACTCAAATACTTATAGACCCAAGAGGACCATCAACTCAGAGATAAGAACTCGACTAACTAATAGGAAAATAACTTAGAGAATAGGAATGCATCATTACCATCTATCTCATCATTAGAAGGCACGAATAGGTGAGGATATCTAACCTTCATATCCTCTTTAGCTTCCCATGTGGCCTCTTCAACGAATTGACTTCTCCACAACACCTTTACAAACCCAACCTCTTTAGTTATCAACTTGCAAACTTAATGATCAAGAATTTGGACTGGGATTTATTCATAACACAAACTATACTTCACTCCAATGCTTTCAATAGGCACAACCAAGGACGAATCTCCCAAACACGTTTTAAGCATAAAAATGTGGTAAACTGGATGGATGGGCACTAGATCTAACTCATAGGATACATTTCCTACTCTCTTCACAATTTGGTAGGGACCAATGTATCAAGGAATCAACTTTTATTTCTTTTCGAATCTCATTACACCCTTCATGGTTGACACTTTTAAGTATACCCAATCGTTCACTTCAAACTCTAGGTCCCTTCTCCTAACATCAGTGTAGGACTTTTGACAACTCTTTGTCATTCTCAATTTCTCTTGGATGATCTTTATCTTTTCCATAGCTTGGTGTACCAAGTCTGGACCAATCAACTCTGCTTCACCTACCTCGAACCATCCAATTAGTGATCTACATCTCTTCCTATGGACGGACTCATAAGGAGCCATTTGGATGCTCAAATAAAAGTTATTGTTATAGGCAAACTCAATAAGAGGCAAATGATCATTCCAGTTTCCTTTGAAGTCAGTGGCAGATGCTCTCAACATATCCTCCAAGGTCTGTATTGTACACTCTGCTTGGCCGTCATCTTGAGGGTGGAAAGAAGTGCCAAAGTTTACCTTTGAACCTATGCCTTTCTGAAAGGACTTCTAGAATCGGGTAGTGAATTGAGCTCCCCTATCTAATATGATGGAAAAATAAACTCCATGCAATCTTGTAATCTCTCGGATATATAATCGAGCATAATCCTCTATTGTATTAGTAGTCTTTACTACCAAAACATGGGCTGATTTAGTCATCCTCTCAATAATCACCCAGATCGAATCATGCTATTTGTGGGATCTTGGTAAGCCTGTGATGAAATCTATATAGCTACACGGTTTGTGACACCCCTCATGATTTGGTCCAAAAAGTCCCTCGAGAGTTTAAGCCGAAGTCGAGATCAAGTAAGGTCTCACGGGCAGGTTCACGGCCCGTGAACCTATAGACGACCCCTGGGCAGTCTTCCATGAGGCACTGTTTCTATGATTTAGTCCATTTTATTAATGGTTAATTCATAATATGGTTTAATCCCATGCCCCTTTTAGCCTTTCTAAGGTCTCCTAAAGCCCCTAAATCAAATCCTAATCCCCTTCTATTCATTCTAACACTCTTTAATCCTCATAAAAATTCTCTCAATCCCCTTGACCTCCATTGATGAAAGCTTGAAGAAATTTGAGGAAAATTATCTTTCTTGCAAATTCATCCAATTCTCTTGGCTAATCTCAAGGTATGTCGGATTGATTCATGGATTCTCTTTCATCCATGAAGACCCAAGAACCCTTATCTTTAAACTATGAATTTAAGTTCTCTTTAATTATGGGTTCTACCTAGCAAGTTGTCCGAATCCAAGTAGTAGCTCTCTCGGGTTCCCTTTGTCATTGGTTGAGGTCACATCCCCGTTATAATATGATTCATAGGTTGCATTTCATGCATGATGGCATGAAATATTATTATGATATACTTATCTTTTGGCTATGTGCATTCCTTTCGTATCACTTGTCCCCTTGTCATATTGCTTAGTTATATTATTATGTTATATGCATTGCATGTCCATATACGTAGTGCATATTATGTGCTAACCCATACTCTTTGTCTACATTTTCTAACCATATAGGGACCTTTGATGACCTCTATCTCCCATTGGACGACGAGTGATATCCTTAAAGCTATTTGCTTGTGGTGAGCCCTTTTGTTCAAGGGCAATAACTACTTTCTATCTTCCTTGTATCATTTTATTTTCCTTTCTTTATGACTTGAGCATGAGCTCGGATTATGTCGAGGCTCCGTTCTATCTTATGTAGAGGCTATGTTGGACATGTAAAACTCTTGCACGTTGTATTATATTTTGTTGAGATATTATGGCTATTGAGATTTACTTATGGAAGTGATGGTTCAATTATGCTTATGATTACGTATTGTGCTTGTGAATGTTGGGAATGTGCCTATGCTTAAATTCTCCTAACCCGGTATGCCCCCATAGCTTGAGTCCTACTTACCCGTCCCTTAGAAATACTTGTTATGTGCTATGTGATCCATGTCCATCCCATCCTCGGCAACATCCCCATAGCTTGAGTCCAAAGCCCCATTCTTCCTAGAAATATGTGCTATGTGTTTATATTTTTGCGCTTTCGAACTGTTGATGTGTGTAATGATGCTATGATAGCTTGATCGAGGACTTTCAAATATCTTGAGTTTCATGACATTGCATGCATTCATGAGCACGAAAATGATTTAAATTATGTTTTGACATGAGATTTGAATTATTTATGAATTTTTGCATGGTCCCTTACTGTATTGGTTATCATGTCTCTTATTTGTGATTGAAGTCCTCGAGCCCTACTCCTAGCACATTCGGGGACGAATGTTCCCAAGGGGGAGATAATGTAACAACCCAAAAATTTTCGAAAATATTCTTATGGTTGGAATTCTATTATGAACTACAATCCATGTATGAGTTTAGGTGGCCATGGGTTGAGTTTAAGTGGCCAAATGCAAATTGGGCTAGTTAGTGGCCTAGAGGGACAGTTTTAATAGTCAACTTCTGATTGTCATAACTATTTATGTGGGATGAACCATGTGATCTACCACATATCACATTGAATCTCTTTGAGCTATCTTTTCAACAAAAGTGGTTTCACTCAATTTGGATATCGGATGAGGTAGATATGGCCCAAACAGTGAGACTGTCTAAAATTCAGAAGCCATTGGAGATAGGCTCAGAAAAATGGCCAAGGACTTTTGCACGGACCGTGAAACTTTGCACGGTCTGTCTAGGGTGTTGTGTGGTATTACAGAGAGCTTAGGGTGGCCTGGAACCACCCCTAAGCCAAGTCCAAATCAACGGGAGCTTGAACGGACCGTTTGACACCAAACGACCCGTGTACTGCCTCGTGGAGTGAGGCAGTAGCTTGGCC
>JBCEWC010020754.1:0-10775 GCA_038996855.1 Solanum aculeatissimum
TATAAATTTTATTTTTATAATATTTTAGCATTTACTTAATAATTTCTCCCTCCAACCCTTAAATTGCAATTTAGGACAAGGTCCTAATTTTTTTAGGGACTAGATTTACTACCTTCCCAATAAAATATAGAATTCGGGACCAGAAGTTAATCTCGTCTCTATACATGTACTTTTAGAGACGACATTATTAACTTGTCCCTAAATGTTGGTCTTAAATAAAGCTTTTTCTTGTAGTGTTATCTTCCTGAGTTGAGTCTCCAGAGATGCGTTGATGGTTGAGTTGCGTCTATTAAGTTGAGTTGAGTATCCTTGATTGTGTTCTTTCCTTTCTAGCTATTTTACATACTCGTACATTCCACGTATTGATGTCCATTTGGGCCTGCATCTTTTCATGATACAGACAAAGGTATTAGGGATCATCAATAAGTGCTTTGTTAATGATCTGTCCATTCCAATAGTTAGTGAGTCCTTCCTTACATTCAGAGGATATCATTTTAAAGTCTCTGAGTTAGTATTTTATTTTTATTTGAGGTAGCTATGAACCTATCATTGACACCATTAAGATGCTTAGAAATAGAGGCTTCATAGACAATGATCGATTAGAGTTGATGTTTTTATTTCTTAGACTTATACTCGTTAAACTATTTTATATAATGATTTACGTGCCCACTAAGTAATTTATTTTATTTCATTGAGTCTTCTGCTGATTGAATGAGTGAATTGATCCAAGTGGTTCACTCAGAGACCAACAATGATTTTTTAGTGTCGGCCACTCCAAGGGTACCCTCTCAGGACATGCAAAACTTAGTATCAGAGCACAGAGTTCAAGTGTCATAGAGGGTCTACGAATCCATGTATTTAGAACCTTATTTATGATTGTGAGGGCTCCACTTCTATAAATGAGGGACTATTGACATTTAGGAATAGTTTCCCTTATTTCAAATCCTTGAGCATGCAATAGAGTTATTCCCTTAAAACTTATTCATATTCATGCATTGTCCATATTTGTTCAACTACCCCTCATACTCAAGGTGGTTGTAACAATAAAGTCTAAATACTTATTGATGAGTTACTCTTAGACAAAGTATTCAGAAAGTAATGAAATTGCACTAGGCTTGAGAGAATCCAACTAGTGTGCTGAGTTTATTAATTTGAAGAATCCACTCTTATTCATATGAATCGTGCATTTGAGCTATAGTAAAATGTACTCCAGACTCTCTTCTCTAAAACTTGCTTCAAACATTATCCTTGAAAAGGAAAATTATGTCACTAAGTGTTTGATGTTCCTATCCGATGTAGTGTGATTTGAGGCTGTGTAAATCATAAGTAGAATTAAGTCATCCTAGAGTTAGAAAGATGAATGTGGAAGAGTAGAGACCAAATAGTGAGAATGATGGTCGATCGAGGCTTATAACTAGAGTTATATATCCATTTGGTAAGTAATGAGGTGTTAAGTAAAGTTCCTTGGTGTTGACTAAAGAGTGGTAATCACTATCTGACTTTCATGATGGGGTATAGAGAAAGATTCATAGATAGGATCAGTTAGAGTGTACTCGAAGCAGAGAGATGCTTATGATGGTATGCTATGGTATTATTGAGGGTGACAAATAGAAATTGAGTAGAAGAACAAAGTACTTTTGAGGTGGTAGATCTAAACTAGGCACATGATTTTTAAGGGAGAACCCCAGGAGATTCATGGAGTTATTAGCTTAGCCAGATAAGGAGGTTCGATGAATAGGTGAATGTTACTTGAGTTGTGAAGAGGGGATGTGTTGATAGATTTTTCTCTATGAGATTTAGTGGGCCTATGTTCCTAATTTTTTACCTAGTAGTTGTAGGTTGGTATAATATGAGAGAAGTGCTTGATGCATATGTTAGCACTAGAGCCTAAGCTTGAATTTTGAGAAGCATTGTAAAAAAAAGAGATAGGATTGTGACAGTGATATTCTTAGCTAGAGATTTGCTCTAAGAGGCTTGCCATAGTGTATGTTTGAGATTAAGATGTTGACTTACAAGGAACGTGATGCTATGAGCATGGTGTAGGTACCCTTTAGATAGAAATAGTGAATTAAAGATAAATCATTAGATAAGAAGAGGCTTAAGATGTGTATCCATAATAGTGTAAAGTTGTGTGAAGCTCTAAGTCATGACTTGCAATGGGAACCTAGATAGTATATTTGAGTTGTCAATGTAGAGTAGGCCGGAATAAACATTCTTTGTCATCCTTAGTAATTAGGTTGATAGGGATTTATGTATAAATGATGATGATTTTTACCTTGTAATCCAAGACTTCTTTACTCAAATGTATGGGAGCTTAGAAATTGAGTGCTAGCGGACTAAATGAAGAGGTTAGATTGTAAGAATTGTAGCAAGCGATTATCTATTCCAATAGGAACAGTAAGTATAGAAAGATACACACAGAGCTAGAAGGAAGCTAAGAGTAGTGTCTCAGAAGAAAGTCCTAATAGTTATTTTATATCTTTGGGTATAGTATAACAGGAGAGTTTAAGATGTTCTTATAGATAGTGATTCCCCAACCGTGTGGAGAGCTATACTTAATAAAGAGAATTGGTTTACAAACTTAAGGAGTTGACCTTTGAGCTAAGGAGGAGATGATGAGTTAATAAAGTCTTGAGCTTTCAATAGTGATGGATGGATCAAGATGAGACATTGATGCTTTTCTATCTGTTATATTCCTTATACCTCAGTTGAAGTGATACTATCATAACCTAAGCCTAGAGCCTAGACATGACACGATGAATGGGGAACCCGGAGGAACCCCAAATAAGTCTCTAAGCATGAGTAGCACATCCTTGGTTATGAAAGCATAATTAAACAACAAGAAATTAATTTCTAGGGGAAGTGGGACTTTAGACTCAAGCTATGAGAGTATTATAGGGGAGAGGATTAACATGAACACATAGCAAATAATGACTAAAGGATAGGTAAGTATGACTCACACTATGGAGCAATGGGGACTTAGGACTTTCATCTCATCACAACAACAAACATCAACACATAGAAGGAAATAGGGACTAAGGAATGCCTTTAACAATTACATAATATAAAAGGCAAGCTCATCGCATACATATCCATATTCAACAACACCTCTAATATGAGTGCAACAGGGACCGAGATATCTCCCGGACTCACCCTCAAAAGATAAATATCCTCAAATAGACAAGTCTTAATAAAGCATGAAAGTAAGTGGATATTGTCCCAAAAATGGAGGATTCACCAATAGAAATCTTCAATTGATCCATCTAGCCACTTGAAGGAGAAGGATGAATAGGAGCTTTGGTCCCAACATGGTTAGATCATGTAGCCAAAAGAAGTATGTGTTAGTTCTTGGAATGTACTAAGAATGTGGGGTGCAATGCAATAAGGAACATAAGCCATAATTAAACAATATCCATAATCATAATCAATGGATATAGGTCCAATATGACATGAATGATCAATGCTTAGTCAAAACATACATGAACAATTATCAAGCCACATAATATATCATACATAGATGGGAAGGGACCATAACCGACATGTAAGAGCAAGTGAGCTACTACTTTGAAGCACGATGATCACTCCACACCGGACTAGGAGTAGTCTACTTTACCAAGGTAAACCAAACACTCACCTTACAGCATAGCCTTTTCAGGAAGTGTTACCAAATACCTTTACCTTATAGAATGACCTTTTTGGTAGGTTTCACAATTATCATTACCTTACGGCATAGCCTTTTCGGTAGGTACAAGCCCGTATTCGGAATCAATAACATGAACCTCTGGTGGCACATAGTTTGGGATAATGGGAGACTACCAAGGTCCTCTCGGTGCTAGGTCACAATCCCATCAAATACTTAAATTATAATCATAGTCATAATACACATAGTCTCAAAAGATCATAAAATCATTCTTAGAGTAGCTCATCAAACAAAGCTTCATGGAATTTTAAATAGGGCTTCATATCATTCAAAACGTTCCTACATATCCATGAGCTCATAACAAGCTTGTTGGCCCTCTTTAATGTTCTTAACATGCATAATTTACACATCTTGTCACAAGGTTTTTATCTCATAAAAAGCTTGGCACATACCTTTGCTTAAAGTATGGTAGGCATGTGTACATATGCTTGAAATCATGCAACTCAATAATAAATAACATGAGAGGAGTAAAAGTAAAATTATTTGAGAATTATTCAAGTAACATACCATAAACAAAAACGTGATTAGGGAGTCACTAACCCCCCAATTGAAATCATATATTTCACATGAAATCTCATAGAATAATAATGTACAAAGGTAAATGTAATGACCACGAAGGTCATTTTTGGCATTTTTGACTTAATTACTATTTTGTCCTTCTAGAAAGTTGCCTTGGATCATATTTTGTTGAGTCTAAAAGTTAAATGTTGAAAATCTTTTAAAAATTTTAAGTTTTGCAAAAGAAAGAGTTTTCAAATGCTTAAAGTTGGAAATTTTGAGTTTTAAGGTCATTTCAAGTTTTGAGTTTCAAGTTTCGAGCATCAAAATTTGATTCTATCAATTCCATCAGTTCTAGAATACGAAATATGATCTAAGGAATTTGCATAACTGAAATTGAAGTTAAAACAGAGATTTTAGGCCCATAGTTGCATTTCTAGTTCATTTTGGATCATAGGTTTGACTTTGATCAACACTCGGAGTTTGAAAGGTTGTATTGAAATTTTGTCAGTTCCAAGTGATGAAACTAATGCTAGAAATAGCTTCGTTGTTATTTTTAGAGCTTCCGTAAATATGTTTGAGTTTTTGAGTCCAAAACAAGTTTAAATGATCCTTCTCGGGTTCAGGATTTGAATTTTTATAGTTCCATTGAGTTCGGATCATTATTTCTGGTAGGGTTCCCTATATGGTTTATGTTCATGGGGTTTCGAATGAATTCTTGAGGGTCAAGTTTTTATTTTTGATTTGTTGTGTTTTGGCTGGTGCAACTGTTTTTGGTGCAGATCTGGGTTACTATCTGTAATCGCATCCAAAGCTCCGCGTTCGTGGAGGTCAATTTATATAGATCATTGCATTTGCGGATTTATGGTGCGTGAGGTTTTCCACCTCTGCATTCGCAGAGTGCTGGTCCCCTCTGACCTCCGTGTTCGCAGACAATGCTCCTCGTTCACGAAGTGTTCTTCATGCCTGAATAGTGTGTCTTTTTAAAATATGAGATTTAAAACTTTTTTACTATTTTTGACATTTCCAAGCTCGTTATAAGGGAGGATTTTCAAGGTTTTCAAGGTAATCAATCGGGTAACTATTTTCTAACCTACTTCACTGATTTACATTGATTAATTGATGATTTTAACTTCTAATTTTGGGATTTTAATGGTGTAAATTGGGGATTTTCATATATGAATATCCTAAACTTGAATCTTTGATTTCTCCCTCATCTTAACTTTGTTTTTAAAATTGTTTTAACCATTGAGTTTCTTATTACGTGGAGAACATTTTCATATATTAATTTTTCCATTCCGACTATATTTTTTGGCATGAGATTTTTTATTATTTTACTCTTTTTTTCCAAATTAATTGATTTTAGTGTCATTAGATTCGTTATGTGATTGTGATGCCATATTTAAATAGATTGTGGTGAATTGGAGTACCAAAAGAGAGGGAAAGCAGTGATTTTGACTTGATTTGGGACTTTGATTGAGGCAAGTGGACTTCTAGCCTTTTGTTAAGTATGATTGAACCTTGTATGCTCCTACTTGTATGGAATTGATTATTTTGGGGGTAGAATTGTACCATTGTAGGCTTGATCATTACTATTTGTATTGTATACTTGCTCGTACATTGATATTTTGATCTATAAGTAAATGGTGATTGTGTAATCTATGTGACCATGTGAATTATTCTAGTAAGATGGTGTATATATTGTGATATGGTTGAGATATTGAGACGTTACTGATATTGATACACTGATGAGGTTGTGATACTAATGATATTAAGATGTTGATGTATTGAGATATTGAGATCATTACAATGATGACACTATGATATAATTGTGATCATACATATTGCATCCATTATTATATGTGCATTGATACTTATAATGGCTACGGTCGAAGGGTGAGAAAGGTAACATGTGGATTAGTGGTCGAGGTCTCTATCGGTCGAGTCTGAGGTCTCTTTCGAATGGCCCGAGGCCTCTTTTAAGTGGGTGAGTTTAGTCTGAGGTCTCTTCTGGATGACCTGAGGTATCTCTGGGTAGGTGGGCATTAGTCTAGGTCTATGATGGCAGTGTTCATGGATATACGGACAGGTATGTCTCCCATGGGTTTCGACTAAGGTAGACAACCATATCAGATCAGCGATGTGTTTGGTAGAAGAGACATACATCACTATTAAGCTTCTGGATATTTCTTGAGGTAGGTGCTTATGACCCTAGTAGACCTTCGAGGAGTCCTTATTATATTCTATTCTATTTGAGGACTAGAAATTTGAGACTTGTATATCCTTTGAGTATTCTATATTTAGAGGATTGTACATATGACACTAGTTCTTGGGATAGTTGTAGCGTTTTCTTCCAGATTTATACATCTTATTAGACTGTTTATGTTCTGCTTTATTTATATTTGTTAAGTTGTTGGGCTTGGGATAACTCGCCTTGGGTGGGTTAGGTGAGTGTCACCCAGTTTTTAGGTCATGAAAATTTTGTATCAGAGTCCCAGGTTCATAGGTCTCACACGTGTATAATCCCAGTCAAGTAGTGTCTTAAGGATCAGTGCAAAAATGTCTGTTGCTTATCCTTGAGAGGCTACAAAGACTATTAGGAAACTCTCTTTTACTTCATTATAATAAATTTGTGTGTGAGTCTTGTTTAAGTGTTGAATATTCGTGTGTCCTTTTGACATATGGCGAGGACCAGAGCTACTGCTGCTTTAGCATGAGGGGAGGCCATCCTAGATGTATCTATTGAGACCCCAATTAGGGGCAGGGGTCGTGCTAAAAGATGAGCTAGAGGTCGAGGCTGAGGGTTGCACCGTTGAGAGATTATGGTTGAGGTATCTCCCCCGAGCCAGCTTTGGAGCATAGACAAGAGCAGACTCCACATGAGTTTGTTGCGGCACCACTACTTTAGGATATACTACTGAGAGTTTTGGGTGTGTTAGAGACTTTGGGGAAGACTACTAGGCCAGCTGACACTCCAGTTACTTCGCAGACTCGAGTTGGGGTTCCCCACAAGATTAGTAGCAAGCCCCTGAGGCCCAAGTTCAGGTGGAGCAGACACTAGTAGCTCCAATTATTGAGCTTCCACCGGTAGCTGCCTTGACTGATGATGAACAACGGAGGTATGAAATGTTTTGAAGATGGCCCCACCTCAGTTTCAGGGTAGGAAGACCAAGGATGCACATGAGTTTCTTACTACTTGCATAGAGTTACTAGAGACTGTGGGTCTAGTAGATACATATGGTGTGAGATATGTTACCCTCCAGCTCCGTGGGCCAGCCAGGGAGTGGTGGAGGAATTATTCAGGATCCCTTCTAGTTTGGTCTTCTTAGATGACTTGGGAGATATTCTTTGATACTTTCTATGATTGGTTTGTTCCTTGGAGTGTTTGAGAGGAGAGCCAGTTGAGATTTGAGAGCTTGAGACAGGGCACCATAATAGTTTTAGAGTATGAGGTTCGCTTCTGTTAGTTGGCCCGTCATGCTACAACTATATTTTTGACCGAAGAAGAGAAGGTTCTCGGTTTGTGAGAGGTTTGGTTTATTCGATCAAATAGCCTATATTCTAGGTAGATAGAGATGGAGCTTCCTTCCAGTCAGCAGTTAGTGCTGCCAAAGAGGCAGAGTTGATGCAGAGAGAGGAGTTTGGGGACCTCAAAAGGGTCCATACTTCTGTACAATACTTAAGTTCCTCTTCAGGAGGTAGAGGTATGGTCAGAAGAGGTAGTTCATTCCATCATCATGGGGTTCAAGTAGCCTTGTTGAATTCAGATGAGGGGCGAGGGCCCTGTGATTCCTATAGTTCAAGACAGAGCTCATCTAGTTCTCAGTAGAGGCCTACAAGCTGGGGAGACTAAATCATCGCTCTTGTGTCTTTATAGTAGTGGTCCACCCCTAGATCTTTCTTTGGGTGTAAAATTCCTGATCACTGGATACGTCAGTGTCCTAGGCAGACTCATTCTGGAACCCACCATACATACTCTACCACACCGGTCAGAAATCCAGCACCACCAGCCAGAGGTTCAGCCCCACAAACTAGGGGCCATGGAAGGGTCCAGACGGACAGAGGTGGATGCACTGGTGGTAGCGGAGCAGGTGATATTTCCACTCAGTTAAGTGGTAGGGGATAAATCTTTTTGAGTAGAGGTCATTGTGCTCATTGTTATGTTTTTCCAAGCAGGCCCGAGGCTGAAGCCTCTAATGTTGTGATTACAGGTATTGTTCCAATTTGTCATCGCCCTGCATCTATATTATTTGATCCTGTCTCTACTTATTCTTATGTATTTGCTTATTTTTCCTTGGGGTTTAAGTTGCCTTGTGATATCATGTTTGTGCCTGTTTATGTTTCAGCCCTAGTAGGAGAACCCTTAGTAGTGGATCGGGCGTACCGATCCTATGTTGTTACTTTGGTGGACTATGAGACTTGGGTGGATATGATTATATTAGGTATGGTAGATTTTGGTGTTATTCTTAGTATGGATTAGCTATCTCCTTATCGTGCTATTCTTGAATGTTATGCCAAGACCGTTATCTTATCCATGCCAGGTAGACCAAGGATCGAGTGGACTAGTTCCTATCCTAGTAAAGTGATATCTTATTTAAGGTCCCAAAATTTGATTGATTGAGGGTGTTTGTCTTACTTAGCCTTTTTTTGTGATACCATTGTTGAGGCATCTTCTATGGAGTCTATTCTGGTGGTATGTGAATGATCGGATGTGCTTCTTACTGATTTGCCTGGAGTCTCTCTTGATCATGACATTGATTTTACCATTGACCTTGAGCTGGGCACCAAGACCATTTCTATCACTCCCTATCGTATGGCTATAGTGGAGTTGAAGGAGCTTCAGGATCTGTTGAGTAAGCGCTTTATTCACCCTAGTGTTTCACCTTGGGGTTCCACAATTCTATTTGTTAAGAAGAAAGATGGGTCTATGAGGATGTGTATTGATTATAGACAGTTGAACAAAGTGACTATCAAGAACAAGTATCCTCTTCCTCGTATTGATGATCTGTTTGACCAGCTTCAGGGAGCTACATTGTTTTCTAAGATTTACTTGAGGTCTGCGCATCATCAGCTCCATATCCGGCCATCAGATATTCCCAAGACAATATTTTGGACTAGGTATAGCCATTATGAGTTTCTTGTTATGTCCTTTAGTTTGACTAACACCTCTGCAACATATATGGAGTTGATGAATGGGGTGTTCTAGCCATATCTAGATTCATTCGTGTTTGTGTTCATCGATGATATATTGGTCCATTCCAAAACCAAGGAGGACCATGTGAGACATTTGAAGATTGTTCTCTAGAGGCTCAAGGAAGAGCAATTGTATGCCAAATTCTCCACGTGCGAGTGTTCGTTGAGTTTGATAGAATTCTTGGGGCACATAGTGTCGAAGGAGGGTATTCAAGTTGATCCAGTGAAGATTGAGATCGTTCGGGGTTGGACTAAGCCTACCTCAACGCCAAAGATTTATAGTTTTATAGGTTTAGCCTGTTATCGTTGTTGTTTTGTTCAGAGTTTCTCCACTATTACAACTCCCTTGACTAGAATTACTCAGAAGAATTTAGTATTCCATTGGTCTTATGAGTGTGAGGAGAGCTTCTAAAAGCTCAAGTTATTGTTGACTTCAGCTCCTATCCTAACATTATCGGAGAAAGGTGTCAATTTCACAGTTTATTGTAATGCTTCAGGAGTGGGGCTAGGTGGTGTGTTGATGCAGAAAGGGAAGGTCATTGCTTATGCTTCTATACAATTGAAGATTCATGAAAAGAACTACCCCACCCATGATTTGGAATTAGTTGTGGTTGTCTTCATGCAAAAGTTATGGCGTCATTACCTTTATGGAGTCCATTGTGATATCTTTACTGACAGTGGAAATCTCTAATATATCTTTAGTCAGCGGGATCTAAATCTGAGGCAAAGAAGGTGGATTGAGCTTCTAAAGGATTATGACTTGACTATTCTCTATTATCCTAGGAAAGCCAATGTGGTGGCTGATGAATTGAGTAGGAAGATGTCTAGTGTGGGGATCGTAGTAGTTATTTGGGTTGAGAAGCGACCGTTGGCTAGAGATGTTCAGAGGTTGGCTAATGGGTTATTGAGGTTGCATATTTTAGAGCAGGGTGGAGTGCTTTCTTCTATTGAAGCCCGCTTATCTTTGATGGATCAGATTCGTGAGAGGCAGTTTGAGGATGAGACGTTGTGTATTATTCGAGATAAAGTGACTAGAGGTAAAGCTTAGGAAGCAAAGCTTGATTCTGATGGTGTTTTGAAGATTGGGAGTCGTATATGTGTGCCTAAGGTTGGAGATTTGATCAGATTGATACTGGAGGAGGCACATTGTGCTAGATATTCCATTCACTCAAGGGCCGAAGATGTACCACGACATGAGATAACATTATTGGTGGCCTGGTATGAAGAGACACATAGCTGATGTAACCACCCAAATTTTTTCGAAATCTCCTTATGATTAGAATTATATGATGTACTACAATTCATGCTTGAGTTTTGGTGGCCACGGGTTGAGTTTAAGTGGCCGAATGCAAATTGGGCTAGTTAGTGGCCTAGAGGGACAGTT
>JBCEWC010020755.1:0-10775 GCA_038996855.1 Solanum aculeatissimum
TGATACCATGTGAGAAATATGGGAAAAAAGGTGGTGGAATTGGGTATTTAAAATACGACAGAAAGACCCTATTGATAGACACTACAATACAATCCAATTCCAACTAGGAAACAACATACTATTCTTATTCCAATTCTAAATAGGTCTATATACTCCTATTCCTATTCTAACAAAAGGAAATGTATGTCCCCTATCTACCCTCCATGTCAAACATGCAATGAAAATAATAGAACTAAAGAAGCTTGATAAATATTGGTTGTTCATAAACATCTAGCACAAACTTCCTGTAGGCAAATCCATATCTTTTATACCATCTAGAATTGCAGTAAACACAAAAGTTTCTTCAAGCCTAACAAACTAAGCAACAAAGAAAAAAACCTTCTCCTCATTTGTACTTTTCTCGTCTCTTAGAAAGTGACTTGGACAACAACAACCTTATTTTGAGACAATTACATCAATAAAACTCTTTTCAGTCATATCCTAATCATGTCCGTTGGAAGATCAACACGTTCTCGTGGGCTGCTGATCATGTGTATATTTTTAATGACGTGTAGCTGAGTAAGCTTGCTCGCATCTTGATTAATCCAATATGGAGTCTGTCTGCGACAGTGCATAAACACATGTACCGACCCAACTGAGAAAGCAGATAAGCTTTACACTTTGTACTGGGCATTCAAACGTTGTTACTCTTACACTCAACCAGTCAATCATGCCCTCGGGAGTAGGGCTACTAAATTCTTATGCTGCCCCTTTAGATTACAAATATTTTCATCCTTTTTTCAAATAAAGTTTTTAAAAGTGAAAAGCAAAAAACAACAAATCAAGAGAGTTTGGAAAGTGCATTGCCTCACATGAGCCAAAATCCCCTCACTTCATTGTAGAAGAAAATTACTCACATACTTGGAATAAAAAGAAAAGTAAAGTAAATTGAGAAGAAAAATAGAAACAGAAACTGTAGAGGAACTGTTACAAATTTGAGAAATTCACGAAGAGACAACGAAAATGAATTGATGAAGCATAGACGAAGGATAATTTTAGTCTAATACCAAATGATCCTATTTATCCCTCTGTGTTCTCTTTTTCTCTTTTTTACTGCTCAAATTCAATCAATCAAGAGAGCTTTCAAAGTGCAACATTTGACCCATGAGACAACAATCCCTCACTTCAAACTAGAACCAAATGACTCACATACTTAGAAAAAAAAATGTAAACTAAAAAGAAAAATAGAAAAAGAAGTTGTAAAAAAGAGGAAGCCTTACAGATTCAAGAAGAAAAGAAGACAACAATGACAATGAATTGACGAAGTATAAGCAAAGAAAATGTTAGTCGTAAACTTGAATTGGTGAAGCATAGGAGAAGAAAAATCTTAGTAGTCAAATACCAAGCGACCTTATTTTTTCCCTCTGTTTTTACCTTTTTCTCATTCTTTTTAATCGGACTGAAGAAATCAAGAGAGTTGGCAAAACACACATTTATGTAAAACAAACGGTTGCACTCACTTACCTTGACCAAAATTTCTAGAGTCAGGCACGGATTAATTTTATTTATGGGTTTGGGGAGGAAGAGATAGTTGGAGCCTCTACCTGCCAAAAGCTGAAGAAAACAATCCCTTTGATGCAGATGAACTTTGAAAGTGGTTTGTGTGGCTGCAGTTCCTTTGAGAAAACATGGTAGAAAACAACCAAGGAGTACATGGCCACTGAGAATGAAATATTGAGAATAATGGTAAACGTCCAGCTGAGCCAATTCGGATATAACCCAAGAACCTGTAACGTGATCATCAAGATAGAGCATGCTGGACGGATGATGACAAACTGCCATGTCCAATGCTTGAGAAGTTTCAGTGTCCGGTGATCTAAGCGAGCAGTACGAGGCTGCAATTAGGAGAAAGACATTAGATGCATCGTGAAAATCCACCATACAATACTAATTTATCAATCATTTTGTAAGTAAGGCATTAGCTCAATTAAACAACTGACAAAATTAGGAAGACAAACTTCAACCTAGTTTCTGGCATCAGCCAACAACAACAACAACAACATACCCAGTGGAATCCCACAAGTGGGGTCTGGGGAGGGCAAAATGTACGCAGACCTTACCACTACCTCATAAAGATAAAGAGGTTGTTTCCGAAAGACCAGATTATAAGAAAATTAACATAAGCATTAGCAAGCCGAGCCTCAAAGTCATCCAAATATGAAAGAACAAGCACTTAAACTCACAGCTTAGACAGTCATGTCACCACTTAGACTGGATCTGATAAATATAATTTCTTTAGGATATGCAGTCATAATTATTTATTGGTTAAATATTAGGCTAATAACTCAGATGACTTAGTTGTCTATCTTAGACGACTAGAACCCCTGAGCTTCAGAACAAAAAGAAATATACTGGGGATGGAGTTTCCCTTGCCCCTATAATTCTTCAAAATGGTATTATCACACAGTAAACACTAAAGGGGGGAAGTGCAATAGTGGCTAGATCCAAGCAAAATGGTTACAACAACATACCTAGTGTAATCCCACAAGTGGGCGGAGGGTAAAATATAAGCAGACTTTACCCCTACGTTTGTGGGGTAGGGATGCTTATTCTGATAGAACCTCGGCGCAAAAGAAAAGTTACCAAAGCAAGGTTATCAGTTATAAATGCATTAAAAGCATAATCATCTGGTGCATATTAAGAGGAAAGCTAAAACATAAGTATAACCACACCTGAAATAGAGTCATTGGAAAGGAATGATGAATTTCCCTCCCTTTGATTTCATCAGGCACAATGTTTTTGCTGATGGATATATTCAAATAACTATACATCAAAGCCAAAAATTTGGCAATTGCCTGCAAATAAAACAACATCAAATGCTAGAGAACAAGGTGGAAACTTCTATTTTTTCTTTTAACATATTAGTAGACAGCGTATTAACAGAGGCATGTCAATTACACGATATCAACTTACCACAGCTTCATAGCACTCTTTAACTGAGTCTAGAAACATGAAAAATACTTTGCTTCCACGAATATCTAACAAACCCACAAACGCGTCAATGGCATAAAGGGGAGCCATAATTATAATCATGAGTATTGCCTTTTGCTCCTTTGGATTTTTCCAGTAGAAGAGGTGTTGTGACAAGAGCTGTATGGTGAAATGCATTGAAAGCAAAGCAGAAAATCCTGATCCCACCATAGTGAGTTGGGCACGGTCCATACTAGCAAAATCCATATTTTACCAAATCTTGCAAGAACACAGAGCTCCTCCTGCAAATCAAATTCTAAAGATCTTTATACTGGTGCCCACCAATTTTTAGTATAACCAATATAGTGTCTGGTGCCAGAAACATGATCTGTTTTTGCAAATTTCTCAACTAAAGCTATTCTCAATGTTGCTAGTTCAAGGGCATGCTATCAGAAGAACCACAAACAAATTCATCAACATACAACTCTTTAGAAGAACATTAAATTTGAGAAAACTTAAGCTTGATATCTACCCACCAATTTGATTTAAATATCAAGAGACATACTGAACTTTTAATTAAAAATACACGCCTTCCGCTTGGGAATCAAAATAAAATGCTCTCTTGAAAAAACAAAAAAAAACCCAAGCCAATACATAGCATATTGAATAAATACAAAAAAAATAACCATATCCTTTTGACTTCTAGGGCACAAAAAAATTTATGAAGAAAGTGATGTTAAAATCAAGATCCGCATAAATCAAATTAAAGAAGGAAGTGAGGGTTTCTGGAAATTTTTGCAATACTTACAGTGAATCAATCAAGATTAGTGACAACAAAGCCGTAAGACAAAAGAGTATTGTGAATCTACAATATCATCTGCTTTCTAATTTCAACTTAAGTGACACTCAAAACTTCTTTTACAAATAGATATTCTCTGTGTTTTATTTTGGGAGGAGAAGTACTAAAAACACACTTATGACAAGAATTATTAGTTTTATTTTTAAATTATGGATAGATTTAAAAATACTCTTTAATTTGGTGAACTAAACTTAAATATACCTTCAACTCGACATGAATTATTAGTTTC
Source organism: Solanum aculeatissimum (assembly GCA_038996855.1). NCBI lineage: Eukaryota > Viridiplantae > Streptophyta > Magnoliopsida > Solanales > Solanaceae > Solanum > Solanum aculeatissimum. The sequence continues at coordinate 4,038 of JBCEWC010020755.1, forward strand.
AGCCCTAAACTATTGATAGGCTTAAAAACACTCCTCAACTTGACAAATTAAGTTTAAATACACCTTCGAATTTGATATGAATTATTTGTTTTGTCATAGATTTAAAAACACTCATCAATTTAATGTTTTCTGTAACTTATTAAATTTTGATTTGAAATTTTGTAAAGCTTCTTCTTAGGAGATTGTTATTCGACCATGAAATTTTTAACGTTGTCGGAAGTCCACATTGACAAAAAATAATCATAAACAAAATAGGAAAAGAAAAAGAATCAAGCAATTAAAAATAAGAATGAAAAAAAAATAGATCTTGCTTTGAGGTCACCATTAATGGAGGAAAGATTAAATGGGAAGAATAAGGGTATTCTAGTAGTTGGTAATTAAAAATTGAAGGGAAATTTTTTTAAAAGGAAATTAAGGTTGATGTGTTCTTTTTTTAATCTATCATGCATTTTAAATAAAGTATACTCACTTCTTATGTCATGTGGTATGGGAGGGCTGTATCTAAGCTTAGTTTGTCAAGTTGAAAGTTGTTTTTAAGTCTATCAATAATTTAGGGACCAAAGTAATAATTTGTGTCAAGTTCGAGGGTGTATTTAAGTTTAGTTCGCCAAGTTGAGGGATATTTTTAAACCTATCAATAGTTTAGAGACGAAACTAGTAATTCATGTCAAGTTCGAGGGTATTTTTAGTACTTCTCTCTTATTTATAACATATACATAACGATGAATTTTATAATAAAATCTTAAATATGTTATTATATTCAGAATATAAATGAACTTAAACTATAATTAATGATAAAATGTAACATTAAATGTAATTTCTAAAGATCTTTTACCTTTAATGCATAAAACTTAAATACAATTCTTTTTTTATCACAATTTAAATGATGGAATATACCAAATTAATGCATACAACTTTATCATATGCATATTTTGCACCCAACTATGATTAAAACAAAATTATGTATATTTACCTTAATTTTTTAACTGTTAAAAGTTAACTTATTAATAGGTGTAAACACTTTTTACTAGTAAAATTGCACCAACTGTAAATTGAAACAAATGGCAAATATCCTAACATAATATGTAAAATTGCAAATGTATACACCTTAACTTTTTTACATATTTGGTCCCTCATTTTTGGAGTATTTGGGTAAGAGAAAAAGTGCTTATAAACACTCTGTTTTAAGTCAAAATAATAAAAATTAATTAAAAGACATAAATTATGATTGAATTTTGGCTTATAAGTCAAAAGCTAGAAGTCAATCCAAACAGGCTCTTTGTCTTATTCATTCTACCTTATATATAGCTTCTTAAATTTTGACATTTCTCTTTGTTTCATTTTTTGTAGGCTAGCGCTTGAAATATAAAGACTTTAACCAGTACTAGAGACATCATCCCTTTGGCGACATCTAACAAAAATTGGAATGATATTGAGAATATTAGCATGGCCTCGGCGTAAGACTGGCAAGCACAAATTGAGAAATGATTCATCTGATAAAATTGGAACGATTGCATAAGGATGGCATGCACAAGTGGAGAAATGGTCCGATACTGGAGACATCACTTGAATACAAGAATACAATCTTGGTAATACATAGTCATCAGCACCTCAATGACTCCAAAGCTATAGTCCAAAATTATGGGGAGAAAACTAATAAAGATTCACCTTTTTCAGTAACAACACCTACTAAGGACAAATATCATCCTTACAACAATTATTGGTCCAAAAATATCATTGGATGTTATAAAGTCAGTGCTCTAATCTTGTTTGTGACCATCCAGCTGAACTATGGAAAGAAAGAAATTGTTACTAATAATTTTGTGTATGGTTTTAGTTTTTGAAAGAGGGTCTTCAACAACAGTAGCTTATGATCACAAGGCATTGGTTATTGATGGAAAGAGGAGAATATTGCAATCAGGGTCAATGCATTATCCAAGAACTACACCTGAAGTGAGTGTTTTCTTCTTATATGGCAATGTGGAGTCCTTTTTTCTTCTTGATTTTCAGTTTGACAATATGTACATGGGATTAAAAAGAGGTTTTATGGTTGAATGTAGATATGGCCAGAGATCATTAGAAAGGCTAAGGAAGGCGGATTGGACGTGATAGAGAGTTATGTTTTCTGGAATTATCATGAACCTGTCAAAGGAGAGGTATGAAGTTTCAATTTTGGTAAACAACTGTTGAGTTCAGCTTCCCCCTTAGTGAGAGAGATGACTTGTGTTTTTAAGTGTTAACCACGAGTCTGGTTGCTCTCCCTTATGATGCTCGTTAGTTGTATTTATCTATCAATTTAGCATCCCATATGAAGTTATTTTACCTCATTTGGGGCAATTATTATTTCTTAGACATAGAGAGAGCAGTGTCAGTTTTAGTCTTGCAACAGGTTGAATATTATCATAGATAACAAATTCTTATTTCATTATCTCTTTAAGTAATTATGACTTCCTACTCTGGCAGTACTACTTCAAAGGCAGGTTTGACCTTGTACGGTTTGTGAAGACAGTACAAGAAGCTGGCCTATACGTGCATCTCCGAATTGGTCCATATGCCTGTGCTGAATGGAACTATGGGTTAGTTCATCACAGCAAACTCATTTTCTTATTTTTATCATGTACATCCTAACAGGGACTTTTCTTTTTAATATCTCTGTTCTGTTCGTTGAGCAGGGGCTTCCCTATGTGGCTACATTTTATTCCTGGAATACAGTTTCGAACAACAAATGAACTTTTTAAGGAAAGTGTTGACCAGAAATCATCTTTGGAGAGCAATTTTCTGATGATACCATGTCCTCTTTTTGATTCTGTGTTTCTTTTCTATTATTTGGTCCTATTAAATGTTCAATAGTTGAAGAAACCTGTATCGTTTTCAATGCAGAATGAGATGAAACTCTTTCTTTCCAAGATTGTTAATCTTATGAAGGATGAGAAACTCTTCGCTACACAAGGAGGTCCAATTATTCTCGCTCAGGTTGTTTAATCCTCTCTTCTTTTTTGATAATTCACCATCTAACCTCTTCTTGTTACCAATTTTGTGATGATGGATATCTTCGTGATATTTAAGATCTTCTTCTTGGATTGTACGATCTTAATAGTTGATAGTTCACCTGCCTCTTTTCAATTCTATTTGTCACTCTTTTTGTTTTAATCAGTGATCTTTCCACTTAACAGGTTGAAAATGAGTACGGAAATGTTGAGTGGGCATATGGAGTCAGTGGAAAGCTATATGTAAAATGGGCTGCTGAAACTGCTGTTAGTCTTAATACGACTGTCCCTTGGGTGATGTGTGCACAAGCAGATGCACCTGATTCAGTTGTAAGTGTTCATGGTATTCATGATGGCATATTTCCACCTGCTACCTTACTGTCCACTCCTCGTCAATCTGTACCATTTACAGTATATCAGAAGCATTTTTGTTAGCTATTGGATGTTAGTGTGTTACAAAATTCAGTCATGTCAGGCCCTTCTGAACTAAACTTCCTGCTGATGTTTCCGTTGATAGTTTTGCTTCTTAAACCAACAGTGAAAAGGACATTTATAATATGAACTGATAACTGCAAACATGTTGATTATGCAGATAAACACATGTAATGGATTCTATTGTGATCGCTTCACTCCAAATTCCCCATCCAAACCAAAGATGTGGACAGAAAACTATGTTGGATGGTAACTCTTCCTCCTTTTTATTATCCTCAGGAACTTTGAATCCTGAGATGGTTTTTTCCTTCGTCACTTGCAAGGTGTTGTTTTGTTTTGCAGGTTCCTTGCATTTGGTTATCCTATTCCTTATCGACCTGTTGAAGATTTAGCTTTTGCTGTTGCACGCTTTTTTGAAACTGGTGGTACATTTCAAAATTATTACATGGTAAACGCATGTTAATATTCACTTTTGTTGTTCTTGATCTTGTTACTTTTTGGATTTAATTCTGCTATCTCTTTTTATTTAGTATTTTGGTGGTACCAATTTTGGTAGAACAGCAGGAGGCCCTCTAGTAGCAACAAGCTACGACTATGACGCCCCCATAGATGAATATGGTATGATATCTTAAATATAAGAGGTTACATTTGATCTATATAAGCATCTCCTGAAACTGCATTTTTAAGGTTCTCAATCTAATCTAATAGAACGTACTTGATACAGGTTTCATAAGTCAGCCAAAGTGGGGTCACCTACGCGACTTACACAAGGCGATAAAACATTGTGAAGAGTATTTGGTCAATGCAGACCCAACTCATTTGTCTCTTGGTCTGAAACTTGAGGTAAATGACACATAGTGAGATGTCTTCCAGATTTTAGCCGTTTAATAGATTAAAGGTGGATAAAACTGAAATTTGAATCTGAAAATCATGAAGAAAATGGACCTGATTATAATTCAGCCCAAGAAGCTAGCTAAAAGGTGAGGATTGTCTAAGACCATATAAGAAAACTTCAGCTCATACGCTTAGTCGTTGTGGGATTCTAATATCTCCTGCACGCTAGATATCTAATGTTTCATCATTAGAGTTATTTAAATTAGCTTTTTGTCGGCCTATGAATAACTATATTCTGTAATGTTGGATCAATGTCACTTGGTTTTTTTAATTTTGACACATCAGAAATGTCTAACAGGCACATGTATATTACAAAACCTCCAATGACTGTGCAGCCTTTCTTGCTAACTATGGTAGCAGTTCAGATGCAAATGTTACATTTAATGGGAAGTCATATTTTCTTCCTGCTTGGTCTGTTAGCATTCTTCCAGACTGTAAGAATGTCATATTCAACACGGCAAAGGTACTGCAGTCATATACGTACATCAATTTTTCCTACTCAACCATAGAAATGCATAGAATATACTGATCACCTTGCTTATAACATGAAACTATGAAAGAATAACTCATTCTTAAGAAGCTTTGTTGAAGTCTATTTTGCCTTTATTTCACTACTGGTAGCTAACAAATTTTTTTGCCTTTACTCATAATGAATAAAGGTTGTTTCACAAAAAACGACAAGAAGTACATCGTTTACTCACAACACAGTTCCAATTATTAATTCGCTGGAGTCAGATCCTTGGGGCTGGTACAAAGAAAAAGTTGGTATCACAAATAATCATTCCTTTGCATCACCCCGTTTACTAGAGCAGATAAATACAACAAAGGACAACAGTGATTTCCTTTGGTATACAACAAGGTAAATTATTTTTCCTTCACTTGTCGTTGTTATGTTACATTTCTTTGCGGAAGAAGCTGATCTGAAGATTTCTAATATTTACCCTCCATGAGAAACTAAAGGCATATTCCACCTTGGTTCTCTGGTTTAATCATTTGATCAATATGATAGGCTCTCTTTACTTCATTGATGTAATCTGTAAATTGCTTCTTCTGTCTCTTGCCAGTATAAGTGTGGAAAACATTAAGAAGAGAAAAGCAAAAGAATTGCAGCTAATTATTGGAAGTTTAGGACATGCAGCTCTTGTTTTTGTAAACAAGAAACCAGTAGGTAACTATCTCATCAAATGTCTACTTCTTTAACTGTGTTTAAAACATAGATAGAAATCCCAACGTGATCTTAACAGCAATGTAAAAGTGTACTTTTTAGATAGATTAAGTATTTTGATGAAGAAATTCATACAACTGAATATTGTAATAGAGCAAGTAAAAGTAGTTTTTCAAATCTCACTACCACCCTTAATAAGAAACTTATCACGTGATAGACCTGTGAAAAGCAAAAATTAAGTGTCCCCTATATGATAGAATTAAGTTCTGGATGAGGCGGTTCACACAACTCAACAGAGCTAAGAAGAAGACTAATATGCTTCAGTTTTTGCCTTCAACATTCCCTTAAGAGTACAGAGAAGTGCTAAGATAGCTGATTGGGTGCCTTCTTTAGGATTTGGCTACGGTAATCACGATGATGCAAGCTTTGTGCTAAGTAAAAAAATCCATCTTAAGCAAGGAAACAATACAGTGGACATATTGAGTATGATGGTTGGTTTGCAGGTAAGTCCATCTCAGTAAATAGGCTTTTCCAATGCTTTGCATGTTGAAGCACATATTATTGAAGTTATTTTTTCAATCATGAATGTAATTATTTCCACTTTGATTACATTGCTTCTCACTCATTTATCAGAACTATGGACCATGGTTTGACATCTCTGGAGCAGGGGTATCTTCTGTAATCTTCAGTGATTTGAAGAATTTCAAGAATTTTTCTTCTACAGAATGGATCTACCAGGTTGTTAATGTGACAAACAAATCCTTTTTATTATATCCATTTCATGCAGTCTTTATTTTTGTTGTTTAAATATGATTTCACCTTCCTAACTATAAAATTAGAATATGAATAATTTAAATGCCAAAAAGAAACTCTATGAGTATTTAAACCAAACTAGGTAATGTGAAAAGGGACAAAGGAAGTAACAAGTCAATGAAAATCTAATGAAGATGTGTAACAGTGGCTCAGATGTATCTTCTAATAAAAACATTAGAGAACTCTGTGAAAAGGCATGAAGCAGCATAACTATTGGTATAAATAGCCATCAAATGCATGTTAAAAGTACACTCAGAACTTGTTTGGCTTAGCTTATTTTTAGCTTAAAAAAGTATTTGGTAAATTTTAAATTACCTTAAAAAAAGTTAAAAATTACTTAAAATAAGTTAAAAGTTAAAAGCTCCCTCCCCCAACTTTTTATTTTATAGCTTATAAGTTGTTCTACTTTGACCAACAAAATTACTTTATTACCCTAAATATTTTTTT